>JASCZW010019881.1:0-13093 GCA_034211315.2 Aedes japonicus | reverse complement strand
AAATTTGAACAGACTCTCGGATCGGAAAACCAGAGGTATATTGACGATGGCAACTAATGCAGAAAAGATGCACATTTGCATAGCCTGCAACAAACGAGACCGGTCGGAGAACATGGTAGCCTGTGATGCCTGTGAGGATCGGTACCATATTTCGTGTGCGACGGTCGATGATAACATTCGGGCGGATAATAGTTGGTCGTGCAGCAAATGTGCCTCTGTAGGGATCGAAGTCGCTGTATCGAAGTCTGGCAAATCGAACAGAAGTAGTCGATCAGTACGAATCCAACTTCAATTGCTGAAGCTTGAGGAAGACCGGAGGGCTGAGGAGAAAGCACTGTTGGAGAAAGCTCATTTGGAGAAGAAGTTCCGGGAACAAAAGTATGCATTACTGATTGCGGAAGCGGAGGATAACGAAGGTAGTATCAGAAGCCATCACAGTCGAGTTAGCAGCAGCACTAGAGTCAACCGGTGGCTATTGGAACATGCCGGCCTGTTGACAGATGGCGGTAGTGGATCCAATACGGGTGAACCGATGCAGACAGTACAGCCGTCGGTTCCAGCGGAAGAAGCTAATGTCCATGAGACTCCTCTTACTTCTTTGGGAGTCAACGCAGGTAAATCGAAGGGAGCTATATCAAAGTGGACCAAACCAAACAAGGATAGTGCATCAACACCCATACAGCAACCGTTGCTGCCAACCTTGAAACCTCTAGCAGTGCCGTCGAATCAACAAGCGAAGACATTGTCCCCAATACCACGACCGATTCATCAGTCGATTTCACAACCGTGTCAGCACCCAGTTCCACAGGCTGACCATGGACCGATTCAACAGCCAATTCTGAAGATGGCGCAGCGTTCGATCATCCAGCAGGTACCGCAAACGATTTCACAGCCAGATCCACAGCAAATTCCACAATCGAGTACTAGTTTGGTTCCGCATCTAGAACCGCAATTGATGGCGAAGCCAACTTCGCAAGCAATGCCGCAGCTAGCCCCTCAGTCGGTCCCTCAACCGTTAACGCAATCGGTCCCAGAGCAGATACCGTGGCCTCCAAATCCAGAACCAATGCAGTTACCCACAAACCCACAGTTGAATCCAGTACCACCGTATGCTTATCCGACATCGATGCCACCAAATCTACAACCTGGATATCCAAATCCATTGAATGAGATGCAGCCAGTTCAGTACCAAACAGCTTGGGGACATTATCAGCAGCAATTAGCGGCCAGGCAGGTAGTGCCCAAGGATCTCCCCGTTTTCAGTGGTAACCCGGAGGAGTGGCCGTTATTCATAAGCAGCTATAGGAACTCAACGGCAATGTGTGGATATTCGGATGCCGAAAACCTAATGAGGTTACAACGGTGCCTGAAGGGCTGTGCACTGGAAGCAGTTCGAAGTAATCTTCTGCTTCCTAACTCGGTTGCTCAAGTTATGACAACACTGGAAATGTTATTTGGTAGTCCGGATCGTTTGCTGCAGTCGATGCTGAACAAGGTACGCTCTGTACCGACACCCAAGGCAGAGCGGTTAGAAACCCTGGTTAACTTTGGCATCACCGTGCAGAATCTCGTCGGACATTTGAAAGCAGCAAACCAGCAGGCGCATTTGATGAACCCATCGTTATTGAGTGAGCTCGTCGAAAAGTTACCGGCCAATATTCGTTTGGACTGGGCGCTGTTCAAGAAGCGTGTCGGCTACGTCGATTTGGGCACTTTCAGTGACTACATGGCAACGATCACCTCTGCAGCCAGCGATGTTAGTCACTTCAGCGAGCGCGAAGGACAGCGATCGATTCGGCCCGAGAAGCAAACTACGAAGGAGAAAGCATACACGAATGCGCATTATTCGCAAGATTTTCGTAAGCAAGAAAGTCCTGCAGGTAAGAGGGTAGATAGTCAGGCTAGGCCATGCTACGTTTGTCAGAGTAACAAGCACAGGATTAGGGACTGCATTAAATTTAAGTCGTCTTCCTCTGCGGACCGGTGGAAAGTAGTTCAAACACACCAACTCTGCGTGCGATGTCTGGTAGTGCATGGTAAATGGCCGTGCAAATCCACACGGGTCTGTGACGTGGGGGTTGTTCTAAAGGCCATAATACGATGTTACATCCTGGACTACCTGAATCCAATCAGTCTTCACCTACCGGCTCGAAATCACCAGCTATCGTCTCTGTTCATCGTCAAGGGCAGAGCTCGATACTCTTTCGTATCATCCCTGTTACATTGTATGGGAGGGAACACAAGTCGAAACATTCGCCTTTCTTGATGAGGGTTCATCTTTGACGCTTATGGATGCCGATATCGCAGATCAACTGAATATCCACGGAGAAGTGCAGCCCTTATGCTTGACATGGACAGCGAACGTAACGCGCCGTGAAGCTACATCTCGACGTGTAAATTTGCAGATTTCGGGTGTGTCTGGGGTGCTAAATTTACTTTGGAAAATGTTCGTACTGTGGCGGGCTTGGATTTACCGGTCCAAACTCTTCGCTACGGGGATCTAGCAAAGATGTATCCCTATCTGGCTGGACTTCCAGTCAATAATTATGAACAAGCTGCTCCAAGAATTTTGATTGGACTGGACAATTTGCGTCTTTCTATTCCGCTTAAAAAGAGGGAAAGGGGGACACAGGAACCAGTTGCTACGAAGACCAGATTAGGTTGGACTGTGTTCGGTAGTATCGGTGATTCAGCTGAAATCATTAAAGCGCCGTCATTTCACATCTGTGAATGCGAGGAGGTGACCGGTCTGCATGAACTAGTGGAGAGTTTCTTTGCAGAGGAAAGCCTTGGTATTTCGGTACCACGTACGCTCGAGGGAGAAGAAGATCGTCGAGCAAGAGAGATACTGGAAAAACAACAGTTCAACGGCAGGATGGTCGCTATGAAACGGGATTAATATGGCGCAGTGATAGGGTGCAGTTACCACCTAGCTACGCTATGGCGGAAAAAGATTAGCATGTCTTCATCGTCGACTGAAATCAAATCCAGAGTTGAAAGCGACTTTGGAGGGGCAAATCGAAGACTATCAGCGCAAGGGCTACGCTCACAAGGCTTCGCAACAGGAGATCGAAGCCGCTGACCCGAAGCGATTGTGGTTTCTGCCGTTGGGAGTGGTGGTCAATCCTCGGAAACCCGGGAAAGTTCGAATGATTTGGGATGCAGCTGCCAAGGTAAACGGGGTGTCCCTCAATGGAACGTTATTGAAGGGACCGGATCTGCTAACTCCACTTCCGAAAGTCATGTCACGATTTCGACAAAGGCAAGTAGCAGCTGTTGGAGATGTGCGTGAAATGTATCATCAATTCTTCATTCGGCGAGCGGATCGCTTGGCTCAGTGTTTTCTTTGGGCTTCTGATCCATCGACAGCTCCGGAAACATTCATTATGGATGTAGCTACCTTTGGGTCGACGTGTTCACCTTGTCAGGCTCAATATATCAAGAACCTGAATGCGAAGAACTACGAGCGTGAGTTTCCGGAGGCTGCAATAGCTATAGTAGAGAACCATTATGTGGATGACTACTTAGATAGCCGGGACACAGAGGAGGAAATGACGAAGCTGGCCGTGGATGTCCGTTTAGTTCACGGAAAAGCTGGATTCGAAATCAGACACTGGCTGTCGAACTCAACGAAGGTGCTGCAAGGACTAGGAGAGATGAAAGTGGCTCATCGGAAGGAATTCAGCAACGACAAGGTTAACCAGGTTGAACGGGTGCTGGGAATGGCATGGCTTCCAGAGGAGGACGTATTTATCTTCAGTTCGTCCTTACCAGAAGATCTACAGAATCTCGTGATGGGAGTTTCAGCGCCGACGAAGAGGAAGATTTTGAGGTTTATAATGAGTTTATATGATCCACTCGGCTTGATCTCTCACGTTCTCATCCATGGTAAAGTAGTGATCCAAGATCTTTGGCGATGTGGAGTTGGATGGGACGAAGTAATTCCGGAAAGTATCAGCGAAAGCTGGAGACGTTTTGCAGGCGTTTTGCGTGAACTGAACTTAGTGCGAGTACCTCGTTGCTATTTCTCTGGATATGAGACGCTATGCTACCAAACGTTGGAGCTCCATGTGTTTGTGGATGCAGGTCTATCCGCTTTGGCTTGTGTAGCTTACTTCCGGGTGATTGATCGCGGGCAACCACGGTGTGCGCTGGTGGCCTCGAAAACCAAAGTAGCTCCCCTCAAGCCACAATCGATACCCCGCTTAGAGCTTCAATCAGCATTGTTAGGCAGCCGCTTGATGAAAACTGTAGCCGAAAACCATTCAATAACTATCGCAAAAAGGTATATCTGGACTGATTCAGATACAGTGCTGTCGTGGATAAGATCAGATGCCAGGAAGTATCGACAATATGTAGCAATACGAGTTGGAGAAATCATGGAAAACACGAAGGTAGAAGATTGGCGGCACGTTCCGTCCAAACTCAACGTGGCTGATGACGGTACAAAGTGGAAGGGAATTCCTGACTTGCATCCATCTAACCGCTGGTTTGCAGGACCAGACTTTCTATACAAACCTGAAAACCAGTGGCCACAGCAGAAAACAAATTTCACCGATGTTCCTGAAGAATTGCGGGCGGTTCACGTCCATAGGGAAACCGTTAACACCAGTGTTATCGATTGCTTTCGGTTCTCGACATGGGAACGGCTGTTACGTACTATTGCGTACGTCTACCATTTCGTGCGGATCTGCGGATTCAAAGTTAAGGTAGGTAAACCGAATACGAATTTGGACTCGGACGACTTCAAAAAAGCAGAACAAGCACTATGGCGGATAGCTCAAGCAAAAGCATACGGAGATGAGGTGAATACATTGATAAAAAATACAGATAGGAGTAGTAGTGCTTGGATATGCGTCGAGAAAACTAGTCCCATAAGAAAGCTGTCTCCGTTCATTGACGAGTGTGGTGTACTCCGGATGGGTGGTCGTATAGATGCCTCACCATTCGCTACGTACAACGCAAAGTATCCAGTTATCTTACCGAAGAGTCATCGCATCACTGAGCTGATCATCGATTCATACCATAGGGCGTACGGCCATCGAAACGGAGAGACAGTCGTCAATGAGATCAGGCAGAAGTATCAAGTCTCGAATCTGCGTACAGAAGTGCAGAAAATTGCAAGACGATGTCAGTGGTGCCGCGTGTACAAGGCGCAACCAGAGGTCCCACGTATGGCTCCGCTCCCACAGGAACGTGTGACTCCCTTTGTTCGTCCGTTTTCGATGGTGGGCATAGATTACTTCGGACCGTATATGATAAAGATAGGTCGAAGTCAAGTGAAGCGATGGGTCGTACTCTACACGTGTCTGACAATCAGAGCGGTTCATCTGGAGATCGCATCATCTCTCTCGGCAGAATCGTGTAAGCTAGCATTAGGGCAGTTTATCGCTCGCCGAGGAGCACCAGTTCAAATATTCACCGACAACGGCACCAACTTCGTTGGAGTAGAACGAAGCTAGCAAAAGAGATCCAGGACATGAATCGGAAGTTGTCGGAAAGTTTCACCAACGCTAACACAAGGTGGAACTTCATCCCACCTGCCTCCCCGCACATGGGCGGTGCATGGGAGAGGATGGTGAGGGCCGTAAAAACGGCTATGAACTCCTTACACCATCCACGAACACCGTCAGAGGAAGTGTTCCAAACTATGTTGTGTGAAGCAGAGTCTATGGTCAACTCGAGACCATTAACCTATATGCCACTAGAGACGTCAGATCAGGAAGCACTTACGCCGAACCATTTCATCCTGCTTAGTTCGGATGGAGTAAAGCAAACAGAGAAGGCTCCAACGGACCAAAGGAAAACACTTCGCAGTGGATGGCAGTTGTGCCAATACATGCTCGATCAGTTCTGGCGTAGATGGATTCGGGAATATCTCCCAGTGATTACTCGGAGGACGAAATGGTTTGAGAACTCGAAGCCCATCCGAGAAGGAGACATTGTGTTCTTGGTAGACGAAGGAGTGAGGAATCGTTGGATACGTGGAAGAGTGACGGAGGTGTTTCCCGGAAAGGACGGACGAATTAGACAAGCGACGGTCAAGACGGCTTCAGGAATCCTACGCAGACCTGTTGTGAAGCTAGCCATAGTAGACGTAGATGGTGATAGTAAAGCTGGAGAATCTGAGCAGCTTTACGGGCCGGGGAATGTTGAGCGAAGCGTAACGGTCGTCACTACACCCGATAAAAGTTACCCTAGGGACACGGCACACACACTGAGTAGGAACGAGCTAACTGTCAACTCGACAGGCCATGAATTGTGAGAAGAATGCCTAGGGCAGTGATGTGGCAAAACTAAAACAATAGATAAGTGCTCAGGAGAAGAATTCTATTGTAATTTGATTGATTGCTACTTAAAATATAAAGTTACGACTAAATTGCCTTATAAAATACCTACGAATCTAGTTATATCCTATTAAAAGTTATAATATATACACTGTAAGTAAAATCATGCCTTATAAACTAGTTAAAATTATCCTTAACTTGCCTTTAAATATAGGATACAGAAATCTCGGCCAGAATTGCCGACAAGAAGTAGTTTAGGTGAATAGGGTCACCAGAATTGTAAGTAATTAAGTTGTTATCAATTACATTGAATTTATATAAACTTTTTCCATTAGTTTTAGAGCATTACAGCATAAATAAAGCAACCGAATTGCTAAGAAAACGGTGTTACCCTAATTCTACTTCGACTCGACAACAGTAAGCCTTCCACACTATTCAATCAATATAAATACATATTGTCCCTTTGCACACTCTACACATTTAATGTTACAACTGTAGATCTTGTGTTCTGAACTCAAGCATAGTTTGGATGACTTAGGTTATCCCCGTTCATTTCAATGGTGTTTTTTTCTTTACGTTCGAAAATTACATATGGTTTAACACGTAGCGTAATTTTGTACAGCCCAAAAAGCTATAGTTACTACTGTCGATCTTAAGTTCCGAACTCAAGGTCAGTTTCGATGACCTAGAACATCATCAAGTTTTCAAATAATGATTTTTGATTCCAAAAGGTTTATGGAATATGTTTGAATACATATCGGAATCTTATACAGCTCTAAAAGATTCTGTTACAACTGTAGATCTGAAGTTCGGAGCACTGGTTCATCTTGGATAACCTAGAACATTCCAGAAAGATAAACACATATTAAACGTTTATCAACGAGAATTTCATAATACCTATGCAAAGGTACAATTTTCACCGTTTTACAATATTAATAAAGCATTTATTTTTTCTTCCTGAACTTCTTCAGCAAGATATGTCAGAAGTAATTCTAGCACAGACCATGCTGGAAGGCGTTTCAACCATGCGAATAGACCCATCCTCGCAAAAACGAGCAGCGTACCAAGTGTAGCAGGTCGTGGAGGTCACAGATCGCGCTTGATTACATCGCTTCTTTACAAAGAAAAACCCAAAAAGTGACTCTGCGCCGCAGTATTATTTATTATTTGCAAACTTAGTTAATTTTTACTGTACTAATCACTTAGTTAATTTTTACTGTACTTATACAACTTATAAAACAAATGTATAAAAGATTGAAAAATACTTAAATTTGGATAACACTTTTTAGTCAATATTTGGTCACTATTTGGTCACTCCCTCTCGTAGGTCAAAGTTCACACCTTGCCGACGGTGAGAGGGCTTATCTCATGCTATAAACCTGCATGTGAGACCAAGAATTTGACCAGTAGTGAAAGTATCACATATTCTAGTCATTTTTTCACTGCCATGTCGTAGAACGTTTATATAAAGGCACTAACATCAGGTGTGATACTGGCGGGCTAGGCCGCAATTCACTCTTAGATTTCTTTCTTTCAGTCTTAGGAAACGACTAAAAGTACACTTTTCATTTTCGTGGCAACTTATGTTGTTGTTTATCCATTTGTATAATAAGGTATAATAAGTTAATGTAATTGCAACATCTTCGAAAAGGGTGAATGTTTTGATCGAGGTAATCTGACTGTTCGAAGTGAAGCACATAGCCATAGAAAAGTGTTTCTTTAAGACGGACGATGACAGGCAGGTACATAAGAAATAGGACGCGGATTGCCCGCTGAGGAAAGACCTTTTGGTGCAGCAGAATAAACCTTTCCATGTGATGAGGTTTCTCAGAGGCGGATGGTTTCCCGTCTCCATGGGGGGCTCTGGGAGTGGACGGTGGTTTATTGCTGGAGCGGGTGGTGCGGGAAGGGGGTATTGGGGGTTCCGTGTGGGGTGGCGGCGGGATTTGAGATTGGGGGATGCAGGTTTGGGAACGAGTGGGGGGCGTCCGATCGGGCACATGATCTTTTGCCGGGCTGCCCGGTGCGGGGTGGGCAAGGGGAAGGTATCCTCCATCTTGCCTGCCCTGCGTAGGGTGGTTTGTTGGAGGATTGTGTGCGCGGTCGGATACTACCGTTCAAAAGCCCTTAGCTCGTTTTCGGGCTTGTGTCTTTCAGTTTCGAGGCCTGCCGTTGCCCTATACGGAGCTGTCAATGCTTTCTCTTCGTTTCTCTTCGTTCTAGCGGTGGATTGCGGTGCGCTCCTGGAGCCTCTCATGGGGATGGGAGATTGTCTGCTTCTGACGCATTTCATCATAGATCGGTACTCCGCGCATGGGAGAATACAAAAAACAACAAGCTGTACAGGGCACTACTAAGGTAAATTCTTTCTACCAATGGCTGTAAAATGAACGCAATTTATATGGGACAACCTGACCGACTTACCCTTATAACACATCTAAAAATGGAAGCTCATTACATACTAATTCAAACTTTTAGGAGTATTATTAGAAGAAACCGCAGTCCTGTAAGTAGCCCGATATCGACCTTTTGAAAGCATTTGGATGTGATGAAGTGTTGGGTTTGGATGTATAAGGGAAGGACTGTACAGAGAATTTGTTGGCCAATACAAGGCACCTTCCACGATGAGATTTGGTTTTTGAAATAGACATTTCATAAGATAGGCTCATGTAATGTTACAAATAATCCAAATACTAAAAGGTACAAATATGGACATTGATCCCGCTCTCAAAAATTTGAAATATTTTTAAGAAGTCGGAATAAAATCCTCATTATAAAATGGCCAATTGAGCGCAATATCAATAACTACTAATTCGTTGTTTTCACACGGGTTTCCTTTTAACTTTTTAAGCATTAGTACTTCTTTCAGGCATAAATCACGAATTAATGTACCAGGTACTGGACGAACACTTGTGCCTACCCAGTGAAGGGCCCGGATACGACCACCCATAGAGTATCGCACGAGCTGACGAGTGCAACGGGAAGGACTATAGGTGTATAGACCTGGGGTCAGTCCCCGGATACGTAATCTTAGCAGGAAAACACGGACTATACACTGAACAATGACAATTACAATTACAAAGAAACGAAGAGTCGTTGTGAAAATATCACCAATAATCTCACACACCCCTGCATGCCACTAACATCTTTTTTCTCTTCTTTTTTTGATGCTACTAACTCTATGCTGGCGGGTTGGCAACCACTATGGCCCCGAGTGGTTGCGAAGTTCAAACACCGGACGCTGTCTAAGTAGCCGAGAATCGCGGTGAAATGGAACGGCAAAAGTACAAAGGACCTTCCCTACCATGACCTACATGCAGTTTTTGTAAGGAAAGGATGCAAAGACTGCACTCAAAGAGAAGTATCATCAGTCAGTTTATAAAAAATCAAACAGAATTAAAATAACACAGAAATCTTATTAACAACATACGTATGTGTGAAGAGAACTTACGTAATTTAACATAAACACATTAAATATTTCAGGTCATTTTGTAGCAACGCGGCCATCTCATTCCAAGACTTCTACCAAACCCCTTGCCCTAACCTAATCCTTATCCTTTCCCATGGTATTCAAGTGGTCCGCATAGACTAGTTCGCCATTACCCCTTCCTAACTCTCGGCTTTGGATTGACTTGCGCTCTCATTGACCCACCAAACGCTGCAAAATGAAAATGAAAAATGAAAATGAAATAAGTGTTAACACTCATTTTCTTAGCAACCAGCAATTGCTTAAAATTCCGTATCACCCATAGAGTTGACTGTCGTCTTGGAATAGAGTGACATAGCCAGTTTATTGCAAGTGAGGTGGACTATGGGACTGTGTTTAAACCCAAACCTCTTGGGTTTAAAACCAAATCTCTTAATTAGTAGATTAATCAGAAGGAATCAGCATATATAACAAAGACCTCAAAGAGAAAAGTAAACCATTATTTCTTTTTTTTTTTTGCAAAAGAATCGCAGTAATTTCCAGAGTTCAAATTTTGCTCCCGGTGCAATCGGACGGTTTTTGAAAACGTTCTTTCACCCGTCTTTTGTTCTCGCGATCTTCAGTGTATCGTACATTATCGATCCAGAAACGGCAATTCTACGGTTTCAAAGTTTAAGTGTTTTTGTGTGATAAATATAATAGAAGAATAAGTGTAATTAATAATAACTATCAGGTGTGCTAGAGGATTCTGGTGGTATTGGTAAGTCATGAAACTGTGTTTGAATTATCTACAATCATTTGTGTGCTAGAAAAGAGAAAGGCTTTTGTGTGCTCTGTATAATTTCCAAGTTTTTTGTTGCAGTGTTTGCACAATAGATACAGTTTTTTTTATTGTTCGGTGGCGCGAGTCCGGGTACGATGTTTTGTAGTAAACTGCAACGGGCATATCGCGCTATCTTTTGTTTTGTTGACCTATTGTCCGGTGGCGTGAAATAAAATTGCAGAGCGATGTAAAGAAGTGTTAGTAAGATATGACTCATAATAAGAAGGCATGAAAGATCGCATGTTTCAAAGTGTTTAATGTGCGGTGGTGTTGAAACCAGGAAAAGAGTGAACATTAGATATGGCTTAACCGGAACCGGGAGATAACTGGGTGGCACTATTCCCGGGTCATGATGATGCGATGTGAGACCAGCGGTCGTAATAGTAGGTGTGGGAATAGTAAGGTGAGTTGGCCATGGTTTTGATATTTATGTATATGTATGTGTATGTATGTGTATGTTTGTGTATGCATACATGTGTATGTATGTGTGAATGTTCATTTAATTTTATAATGCATAATATATACATGATCACATTACTTATCAAGGTGAATCCTGATCCATCGAGCCCTACCCTGCTAACATACAAAAACCTCCTTCCTGTGACATTTGTGGGGATGCAGAGGTAAACACGGTCCCTAATCAGCAAAGGTCACACTAGCTTTCCTTCCCTATTCCCAACTGATTGTAAGGACGTGGTCGGCGCCGTTATTGATTATTAAGGAAATTGAGTCACTGAAACGTGTACAGTGAGAATGGTCGGTTACTCCCAGCCCCGTTCAGTATTCATTGTGCATTTTCACTGATTCCGATCAATCACGGAGTAGCAACTATTGATACGTGCAGTCAGTCGAGCTAAGCTAAGCTAATAAATCAAAACAAGGCTTGAAAAGTTATAAAAAATTCAAATTTTGTTAACCGGCTATTTTTTTTGCCTTACATAGCTCCAGGCTAAACACTGATTCTGATCTGCTGCGACCACTTGTGGCAGGCATGGCATGGCAGGCATTGGATGGCATTATACTTAGACATCTTGGGAAGCTGCTTAAAGTCTTCCAGCAAGTTTCATCGTCCATTATCACGCTGGGAAACTTCGTCAAATATTCGCGATACAACTTGCGAGCCCGGGTTTTAGCCGTCACATTCTGTTTATCATTACCGTTCGGTACAGTTATCAGCTTGAACGACTTCATACCTTGCCGGTGCTTGGAAGTATGCACGAAAGTTGGGGAAATTTTTATTTTTCTAGCCTCAGTATGTACTGAGAGATCTGGTCTCTACTGTAATATTTGATTCGCCTTCGCGTCCTTGTGGTGGTTCCTGAGATCCGTTTTTGTTCCGCTCCCAGTCTTCCTGGCTGTTGTAAAACGTGTATCGGTAGATTTAAGAATGTTATGGACAGTGTTTGCAGGAAAACCAAGCTTTTTTGCAAGTTCTCTTACTGACAGATCCGGATTTTCATTGTGACCGCACACAATTGCTTTCCGCACTTGCTCTTCTTTCGACGCCATCTTCGATCTAAAAGCTTATAGTATCATCAAAAATAATATTGCACAATGAACAGACATACGTTCATCGGTCTGCGAAATATTTCACGCGTTATGAAGTATTTCAGAGATATACGTATTGGGGTGTCCAGATTTTGTCACGAACAAGCCTTACACACTGAAAATTTATGATCGTAGATTAGCTTTCACTCGTTTCGTAAACATGTATTTTGTTCAAAGAACAAATGTCTCGTATATTGTAGGAAACATTCATATTAAATCCTAGAGATTTTGAGCTGCTTAGTGGAATACCTGTAACTACACAGATAAAATGAATCTAATGCACATCTAATCTAATGCATGCTACATATGACAGAAAATAATGGGATATTTCCTGTACAGTAACCTGTCAAGGTTCTCTTTGTTTGACCTACATATATTTTGCTGCAGTGTTTACACTTGATTCTGTATACCCCTGCTCTGCCTAATATGTGTACTGAATCTTTGGTGGAGCCTAACAACGATTTCCAGTTTTATTGAGAGGAAGGGTAAACATCCGATGGATGGTGGGGCCATTTTGTGCTGAAAGAGTGGTTTGCAGTGTAAGGGATGACTCTTTGGGTGTTTGTGGGTTTTCTGAAGATTTCAAACTCTACAGGAGATGGTGACAATGATTCTCTCACTACTAGAAGGTCGAGGAATGCAAGTTTACCATCCTTTTCTATTTCATGAGTGAACTTAATGTCTTTGTGGAGATTGTGGATTTTTTGGAGAATTAAGGAGAGATGTCGTTGAGTAACTCCACCAACGAGTTAGAGTAACCCTTTCGCTTTTAGGATTGTTTTTAGATTCGCAATAAACAGTTCACAATGGAATGGATACAGCGGATTTTTCCAATAGGGGTTCCTTTAATTGTTTATAGAATGAACTTTTGAAAGTGGAGTAGTTCTCTTCCATGCAAAGTCGAGTCAGCTTAAGATACATCCGCACATTTTGCTGCCATGTTGTGTCATCTCCATGTTTAAAAAGCCAAACTTCTAGAAGGTTGATTGCGTCCTTGATTGGTACGCT
>JASCZW010019880.1:0-13093 GCA_034211315.2 Aedes japonicus | reverse complement strand
CGTATTTTTCTTAAAAGTATGAAGAAAACGCTACATTTGTATAAAGATCTTGAATTCAATAATAAATAACTGAAATACAGGCAATTTGTTTTTGTTCCAATTCCTACTCTGGCGACAAGCTTTAATTGACTTGAAACAATTAAAAGAGTCGAATAAATTCAAGATGATGACCAGCTTTTGAGAGACCTGAGTTCAAACACCTGGTCAAAAACCGCGTTGTTTGCTGCCCGCAACTCTGCTTCTGGTATCAGATCACATTCAGCCACTAAGTGTCTCTTCGGGTTTTTCAAATTTTTCATATTTTCGAGGGCAAATCCTGGGTTTTTACGACCCAAACCATCACTGGAGCAGGTTTTTCTCGTCGAGTGGCCGCAAAACGTCCGAACATTTCGAGTATTTTTCTGTCAACTAAACCCTCTCGTTATGCTTGTTTACGAATTGCTGAATAGCGAAGAGATTTTCGTTCATAAATACGATATTTTTCAACTTTCCGCAGCCCTCGCTCGTTCTTTCGCTAGATTGTAAGCATTTTGCCAGCCCATGCAAAAAAACTGCTCCATGCAACAACGACTGAGTAATAACAGTTAGCGCTCAACTTCCAAACCGACCAGTCGATTTATTCGGACGAGCAGTTTTCGGAAGTCGTTCACAGACTATCTAGAAACGTTTTTTTTTTGCCATTCTTTTTTGTGCTACATCAAGTATCGCGTTCGCCTCCGTCGGGACGTCATACTCCGCGATGACGCGTCGCGAAAATACGTTCCGTGTGGACTATTCACAGTTTCCGAAGCAACTTTCCCATGACGAAATCCACAAATTCGTTGCGAAAGAACTTGGTCTTACGCGCGAAAATGTGCTACAGCTCCAGCCGAGCAGACGGTTGGGATGTACCTTCGTGAAGGTTAACAACCTCGAACTAGCCGAGAAGATCGTCGAACAACACGATAGCAAGCACGAGTTCGTGTTTGACGGAAAAGGCATACAAGCTGCGAATCACGATGGAGGACGGGGCAGTTGATGTTCAGTTTTTCGATCTCCCCGAAAATGTATCCAACGAACAAGTTGCTCTTTTTCTCGCCGACTACGGCAATACCCTCTACGTTCGTGACCTGCTGTGGGAATCCCGATACAATGATTTCGGTGGTGTGAAAACCGGCGTTCGGGTCGCCCGTGTAGTGGTCACACAAAATATTCCATCCCTCGTTACGATACAGGGCGAAGAGACTGCAGTGGGCTACAAGGGACAGCGGCAAACCTGTTTGCATTGCCATGAATTTGCACACATAGGAATCCCATGTGTCCAAAACAAAAAACTGTTGGTACAGAAGCTATCGGCGGATCTATCGTACGCAAACGTGGCGAGAGGAAAGCCGACACATCATCAACCGTCCAAATCTGTGACGAACGAACCTCAGCCGAATCCGACAGCTACACGGAAACCATCATTGGGTATGACAATTCTACGGGCAACAAAGCATGTAACCGATAAACCAACTTCTTCGGTTAAAAATCTCCCTGCAACGAGTGAGACACGAGTACCGCACGCAACACAACAACAAAACACGATGGCACCTCCCGCCCCCCTGCTATTACCATACCATCGACAACGCAAGAAACTGTGTCCCCGATCGGCACCACTCAACCCCATCGCAGAACCGATGACAGCGAAACGGACAGCTCACTAGCATCACAAGCCTCGAACTGTCCTCGACGTTCGCGTAGGTACCCACCGGGAAAGAAAATAAGACACTCTGGAGAAGACACCAACGCCGCTGATTACGAACACGTCCAAAACCTCGATGCTCAAATTCTATAAAAATGGAGTACGTCAGCTGTAATATCGCAACCATTAACATCAATACAATTACCAATCAAACAAAGCTAAACGCCCTGCGCACATTCGTCCGCACAATGGAGCTTGACATCGTGTTCTTGCAGGAGGTCGAAAACGATCAGCTCACTCTGCCTGGCTACAATGTAATTTGCAACGTTGACCATGCAAGAAGAGGAACGGCAATTGCACTCAAACAACACATAAAATTTTCAAACGTAGAGAAAAGTTTGGACGGCAGATTGGTAGCTCTGCGAGTACACAATACAACATTGTGTACAGTATATGCTCCTTCTGGTTCCCTTTTGCGTGCCGAACGGGAGAGATTTTTAACAACACCATAGCTTATTATCTTCGACATCATACCGATCACATCATACTTGGCGGGGATTTCAACTGTGTGACTTCGACAATGTGATGCAACTGGTCAAAACTCGAGCGCAGCCCTTCAAGCCACCATTCAGCAGCTGCGTTTGCACGATGTGTGGCAACAACTTCGGCCGCGCGAAACAGCATATACGTACATTACACACAACTCCTCGTCCAGACTTGATCCGATTCTATGTCAGCGCAAACCTCCGAGCACAGCTAAGATCAACAAATGTCCACGTGTGCTGCTTTTCTGATCACAAAGCTGTTACCATGAGAGTCTGCCTTCCTATTCGCAATAGAGAACATGGTCGTGGTTTCTGGTCCCTCCGTCCACATCTTCTCAGCACAGAAAACATTGACGAATTTCAAATACAGTGGCAATATTGGACACGTCAACGTCGTAACTACTCTTCGTGGATGGAATGGTGGCTGTCGTGTGCAAAATTTAAAATAAAATCGTTCTTCCGACGGAAATCCAAACAGGCATTCGATGACTTCAATCGCGAACAGCAACGTCTCTACGAGCTATTACGACATGCATACGACGGCTATCATACCAACCAAGCCATGCTTACTACTATCAACCGTATAAAAGCTGAGATGCTCTTACATCAAAGACGGTTCTCGGAAATGTTCGTTCGAATCAACGAAACCTTCGTTGCTGGCGAACCATTATCGACCTATCAGCTGGGTGAGCGAGCGCGCCGTAAAACCATCATCGAGAGGCTGCGAAACGAGAGGGATGAAGAAATCGACGATGAAACTGCTATCCAGAACCATATGGTCCAATATTTCAGCGAACTGTACGCTCGTGAGCACAGAGAAGATGAAGAGAACACCAGATCGTTTGACTGCGAGAGAGTAATCCCCGAGCAAGATGCTTTGAATGAAACTACAATGGATGAGATAACTTCTGCCGAAATACTTTCTGCCATCCGCACAAGTGCATCAAGAAAGTCTCCAGGTCCCGACGGCCTTCCTAAAGAATTCTACCTGAAAACATTTGATGTGATACATCGAGAATTAAATCTCGTCATGAACGATGCCATCAGGTCAAATTTCCCCACCCAGTTTGTGGACGGAGTGATCGTCCTAGTGAAAAAACGCGGTGGAGGAGACACAGCAAGATCATACAGGCCAATTAGCTTGATAAATGTCGACTACAAGATACTCTCGCGAATTCTGAAACAGCGGCTCGAAAATGTTCTTCGTGCACACAATATCCTCACCGATTCACAAAAATGCTCAAATACCGGTCGAAATATTTTTCAAGCCACACTCGCAATAAAGGATAGAATAGCACAACTGAAAGCAAACAGACAAACAGGAAAATTGGTCTCTTTCGATCTCGACCATGCATTTGATCGAGTGGACCATTTGTTCTTGTTTAACACAATGCGAGCGCTAGGTATAAACACATCACTGGTAGACCTACTCTCCCGGATAGCAACAAATTCTTCTTCTCTTTTGCTAGTAAATGGACACCTTTCAGAAGCATTCCCGATTCAGCGATCGGTCCGCCAAGGGGACCCTCTTTCCATGCACTTGTTTGTTATATACCTGCATCCCCTATTGCAACGTTTGGGGCAAGTGTGTGGAACTGATTTAATTGTTGCCTATGCTGATGACATCAGTGCGATCGTCACCAGTGTTAACAAATTGGACGAGATGAGGGATTTGTTTAGACGCTTTGAAAGAGCAGCAGGTGCGCGCTTAAACGAATCCAAAACAACATCAATCAACGTCGGATTAATCTACAACCCTTTGTCATTGACGTGGCTTCGTACTGAAAACAACATAAAAATTCTTGGTGTGATTTTTACCAATTCGATACGACAAATGGTAAAGCTCAACTGGGACTTACTTGTGACAAACTTTTCTCGACAAGTTTGGCTGCATTCTCTACGCAGCTTGTCGTTACACCAAAAGGTAACATTATTGAACACCTTCCTAACGTCTAAGATCTGGTATATGTCAGCCAACGTACACCCGACGACAGCACACGTGGCGAAACTAACGGCCACCATGCGGAGTTATCTCTTCCGTGGCTTTTTTGCTACGATTCCTATGCTGCAATTAGCGCGCAGTAGAGAGGTTGGCGGTCTCAACCTACACCTTCCCGCAATGAAATGTAAGGCGCTTTTAATCAATCGTCACTTGCACGAAATCGAATCGCTTCCTTTCTACAATTCCTACATCACCCAAGTAAATTCCCCAAGAACAAATTCCATCACAGACCTGCCCTGCTTGAAACTAATCCTGAGTAATATTCAAAATTTCCCCTTCTAAATCCGCCAACACCCCTCCTCGGATCTCATCCATCGCTTCTTTAAAAAACTCACAGACAGACCGAAAGTGGAGACAGCAAACCCAGAAATCAACTGGCCCCGTGTGTGGAACAATATAGCTGCTCGTGATCTTTTGTCTTCGCAGCGTAGTGTTCTCTTCATGTGCGTAAATCAAAAAGTACCTCATCGGCGACTGATGCATATAATGAGGCACACGGATGGAGATCAATGTACACATTGTACTACAGCAGTTGTTGAGACCATTCATCACAAATATTTCGTCTGCCCTAGAGTACACGATGTCTTCGAACTACTCAAGCAAAAACTATACTCGCTAGGTGGAAGTAGGCGCTTTTTCCAGGGTGAAGATCTCATGCGACCGACACTAGACAGGATTTCACGAACAGCTAGAACAAATATTTTGAAGATATTGAGTATTTATATCACCTTAATTGATAATAATAATGGTAGGTTGGATGTAGATAATCTGAAATTTAACATTGAAGTCGGAGTTTAATAAATTATGTACTTAATTTTACCTAAACAAAAGATCGACAAATAAACGCACTAAACGCACTATAAAAAAAAAAAAGAGAAAGTAAGTGAGTTGGAGGTCTAAGAGCCATACGAGATCCTTGACTCTATTGACGCGCCCAAGTTCTTGTACATCAATCGTGTATTGGTACATAATAGACTTTTTAAGTCGCCGCACACTGGGACCAATCCAATCTGAACAAAGACGGTCAAAAACGTTTTCACAATTTTCCTGACATTTTAGCAGTTTGGTGTCTATGTAAATGTTTCTAAAAATGTGTTTTTTTTTTACATTTTTTAAATACTTATCAAAAGTTTTACTCAAGTGATACTTAACTTAAAAAAAACTAACTTTGTGTGGGTACAAGATACAAGGTTAGTATCTTCAGCAAAGTTTTAGAACTATATATTTAACAAAAATTTGTTGAAAATAGTTAGTACCTATATCGAAAGCATTCTGATTATAATTGATTTATAATATAGACTAACTTAAAACTTGTTTTTTTAAACTTTTTTGTGGTTCAAACCTTACCAGATCGATTTAAAATGTTCAACAAAGTTATCAATATTATCAAAACGCACAACTTTGCTAAAAACGTCAACTGTCTATTAGGTTTTTTCAACAACGATAACTCAGACACCGGCAATCTTTTGCAACCAAATTTTGCACAGTTTGGTCAACCATCACTTAAAGTATACGTTTACGAAAAATCTGCACCGGGTATCATCGGGTACATAAAATTTTCAGTTCGTCATTTTGGGTGTACCTATCTTTTAAATTTCGATAAACTTTTACAAATATTCAAATATTTCGTAGAATCTGTGAACTTCTACCGGCGTTCGTGAAAATGGATTACAGAACCATCTGTTGTCAATATTCCGGTAAAATATTTCTAAAATCTGCGAATTCATATAAGTGTGTAGTGTGTTTTTTTTACACGGAGGATACGTGGAACCGTGTAAAAAAGACTAAATAGAGCTATAAATTCACATGCTTAAAAATTTTATATTGCTTCAATTTTTTTGTATGCGTTACTTTTCCATGCAATGATCAAAATACGGTTTTTAAAATTTTGAGTATTAAAACCGAAATTTGTTTTTTTAAACTGCCATAGGATTAGTTTTTGCCCAGAACGTAAAATGTGATTCTAATTAAGTCGATAAGTTGTTCCGTTCTGGAGCTATCGCCGAAAACAAACTATGTAAAAAAAAACCATTGTGTACGTAGTGTGATTAATCTCGGATTTTTAAGTTGTAATAAAGCAATCAGATCTATTTAGTTGCTTTTAACGTATTCAAATTACTGAATATGTAATTAGTGGTCTTGCAAGTGTAACGTATGAACTATAACTGCATAATTTTGCCAGTAATTAATGTACTTAAAAATAAGGTATTATTCAAGTACTCAAAACTGTAATTAGCGTATTTGATTTTTCTCTGCAAAGGAATCAAAACTTATTGCAAGCCCGTCGGTTCTTAGTTCTTTGTTTCGGATAAATTTGTTAAAATTAATGTATTTACAATTATTTAATAAGTTTTGAGTATGTTCGATTGATTTATTGCTATAATAAAAGCATTAAATCTGGTTAGTTTACAATAAAGCATTATTGAATACCTAAGCTTCTGTGTCTGAATCAGTATCAAAAGCTTGGTCTTGGATAGTTTGCAAAAGTTTCTTTGCAGCTGGTAATAGTTGCATAGATTTCCTGACAGTTGTTCGTCTTAAACTCCCTATCAACGGGTCGGATATCATTTGCAATCGTGTGAAAGTATCATCATTGGTATATGCATTGTGTGATAATGTTCAATTACTGTTAACTTACCTTGAACATTTTTTGTGCCCGATTTTGCCTAAAGCATTATAGCTCTTTGTTGCGGCATTCTTGTGGCTCCTTTGAAGGGCTTCCGAATGGTAGTAATGCTGCTTTATAATGTCTCCACCGTGTATCAGTATTCGGTGAACAGACTGCGGCATGTAATACCATCCGTACAACTCAACATAGCATTTGGCCGTCTCGTAGGAAAATGCTTTAAAAGAATCAGTGTTTATTTGCCTGCCACATGCCTCTATAACGCGCGCTATAACAGAAAAGTTCTCAATGATTGTCTCTGCAAACCCGGTAATTTTTGCCGTTTCTTTAGGATTTTCGAAAAACCGACGTGCTGTGTATCCGTCTTACTGGTACCGGAACCATGTTTGGGGACATCTAAAATTAACCCAAGCCTATACCTGAAATCTTTCTGGATGATATTTTTTCTTTCAGCAAATTTTATTTTCTGCTTCGGTGTTCTCACTCTGCCAAACTTTTCCATCGATCATACTAAAAATCATCGTATGATGGATTTGAAGTTTGGAAATCAAGCTTGGTATTAAGCTTTCGATTTGTGCGTCAAGGAATTCCTGTTCAAGCACGGACAATGCAACAATTTCCTTCTTGAATTGGATTCTGATCGGCCGGCATAACCTTGTAGATGAAGGCATCCGATACATCCACAAAATACGATCCGGATAGTTACGAAGGCAAATCATCAATGGTACCATAGATGTATTGAAAATTGCACTGGCATCTTCATCCACCCCTTCATACTATTGCTTGTAGTTTGAATGATCCGATGTGCCATCAAAACCCCATTTTGATAAATGCTCAAGATCTTCAAGAGCTACATCATTCAAACCTTCTATCTCCAAAGTCAGAGATAGTATTCGCTGAACTGTGTGATCCAGCAAACTCTGTAAGTCAACCTCAGCAGATACCTATGTAAAGAACGAACTACCAGTAGGTTCGAATCCCTCCTTCAAATACAACAATAACAAAATACCTCTGTGATGACGGTTTTGTTACGGTCTGGTAGGACCTTTTCACGGCCCCGCACAAGATTTTTTAAAGCTAGGGTATGATTGTGGTGCGTAGCATTGCTTGGACGTTATTCGAAGCAGTATCCACTTATCTTTACTGTAATCGCTATCAATAAAAAACGCAAGTCCTTCAACAGCTGTCAACATATGATGCTTTTGTAAATCAGTCTTGGATTTCAATGCTCGTCTCATTCGTTTGGCACTGGTAGGAGATGCCTGTAATTCTTTTTGCAAAAGTTTTGCCTTATAATCGCACCCCTGACTTTGAGCATTCATGCCTCACCCAAAAGTTGAAATTGTAGCAAAAATGCAAAATTGCAATTTTGCAGTTTACGCAATCATATCTTGAGAAATCCGCATGATTCTGAAAAGGCAAATTTGCCCATCATGTTCCACAAAGCTTTTTATGGTATAAACAAAGCCATGCAAGTGTGTCCAAGTGGTTATCGCTGTGTGCCTAGTGCCTCGACAATCGCAGCAACCGTTGGGTTTTTGTTCAACCGTCAACAACTTCTCAATATGGGTGAGACAATGGCACAGAACGCCGCTACACCATATTCCACTGTTGCTATTCCGCTGTCAAGTGTTCTATTTTTATCTGCACTCGTCATCACACTCCTATCGCCCTCTCATCAAGTCACCATGCGGTTTATGAAATAAACGAAGCCATGTAAGTGTGTGCGACCGAAATTTGCTTCAATGTTGTAACGTTGAGTGCCTCAAAAACCGAAGAAACTGTAGGACTTTTATTCCCTTCACCTCAACTTGTTGTGGTGACTGGATGGTTACAATGAAGAGCCGTCATGCTGACGGTCGCGGTTCGACTCTCGGTAGCGGATGGTAATCTTTTTTTTTGTGCGCCATTGAATTTACTACTACTAATCAACTGTACAACATCACGCACACATTGAATTTTTCTAATCGAATTGATGTGTTGCTTTTTTGCCCACGACCAATGTTGCTTTCTTTCTCCAAGTTGCGATCCATTACGAGAAATGAAACCAAATCATGCGAAATTGCATTACAATCTTGCTTTTTTATTTTGGGTGCTGCGGCAAACGTCAATTCATTCGCGGTTCCCTGCTGCCTCAATCTTTCTACTCTCCGCCACTTTGAACAAATGTTTCCGAAGCATTTTCAAATCACACAATCTGAATCAACAGGAAACTCAAACTCAACTGCAGTTTGTAATCAAACGAAACTATCCTGAGTTACTTGACTTTTAAATGTGCTTGTACCTTCTATTAGTTAGTTTTTTTTTTAAGTAAAGTATCACTTAAGTAAAACTTTCGATAAGTATTTAAAAAACTGTAAAAAGAAAAAATGTATATAAACATTTGAATTTCCAGAGACGTCAGGGCCATCCGCCAATTGATTTAATGTCATTTATGAAGCTGTTCATAATGCTTATTGCTTTGGAGGAAACAACAGTATCGGTTTAAAATGCTTCAGCACCCGGTAGATGAGGTGCTATACACGGAAGAAACAAAGTCCCTAGAATTGAGTATTTTTAAACTTAAAGTTAAGTACTGTTGTTGAACTGGAGAGATGGGAAAATTTGATTCTGCACATTAGGTAACCCTAATCAATGGCGTGTATGCTCACGACAACTTATTTTGTGAGTAAAAATGGAAGTCATTTGCATACTTTTATTATTTGAAGTATATTAGATTTAAAAACCGAAAAACAATAAATATGTTACGGTATTAAAATAATTATCAAGTAAATTTATGTTTTTATTCTATCACCACGAGAAAGGCACTTAATTTGAAAAGTTGTATAACATTTACTAACTAACCGTGCGGAAAAGTTCTCTTCATTGGTTTTTACGAGTTTTATTGCATTAGGTTAAATTTATCCACCATAAACTTTGTATACAGTTACTCAAATTTGGCTTCCCGCACCGAACTCCAGAGTTGAGTGAAATGAACTTAATTTTGAGTACTTTGTTTCTTCCGTGTACGTTTTCTTCTTCGACGCCTTGCAGCTGGAACTGTTTGCCTTCCGAGATGGTGAAGCGAGAATGCACCTTAAGAGCATATTCTGTTGATATGATCGACCACCTGGAAATCATTATACTTTTGCGTTGTAGATGGTTGTGGCCTGTTTGGGGATTCATAGATAGACCAGCATTGGGAAATAAATATGTAAGAAAATTCTATTGCTAACTCTTTAGGTAGCATTTGGTGGCCCTGAAAAGGACCGTTTGGTTTTAATAATGATACGGCCATAGTTGTATTTTCTACGATGGTTGAACCACATATTTACTATGCAGCCATATTTATGCTGCGACATTTTATATAGTTGGACATTCTCAGAATTATTTGGTTCCTATCGAATGAATGAGTAGTAGTAAAATTAATCTTTATTTTCATTGTTTGTCGACAAATCAAAGTGTTTTTTGGCCCATTAAGCTCTTCAGCTTTCTTTGAGTGTTTTATGTGATTGATGTGTTTAGTGTGTTTTGTAATTTAATTATTTTTTCAGTTCAGTGGGGCATTGTTTGGTAAAAAAATGGATAACCTAGTCCTAAAACTACAACTACAACTACAATTTGATCGAATGAATGAAATTTCAAACAGCACTAAAGAAATATTCAACCAAACAAACTCTTTAATAAGCAAACTGATTTGGTCGTACTGAAAAGGATGGATATAGTTGACGGAAAAGAAACATTGTTCACGGTTGAACTTGGGGTTTCTTCTTGGTATTCTTGGTTCAGTTCATCGTCGGTACGGGTGGTCATCTGCAGGTGACGTGGGATGATTCTCGTCCCGTTGTTGTCACGGGAGGCTTTCTCCCATCAACTCGTAGGCTTATGCAGCCTTATTACACCACAATAATTAGTTTTAAATAGTGCACGCTAGACGGGTGATTTTCTTAACAAAAATGTTCCTAATTTGCTAGCCACTGCCAGCAACTAATCCGCTATGCACAACTAGGAACTACAACGAACTCAACCACATAGTCGGTCTCTGACTTGTCGCAGTTCGGCTCAAATTATCCCTTATAGAAGTTCGTTCATTAGTTGTTCAACGTTTTTTGTGATAAACTCCGGGACGCTGCGTTTAATGAATGCTATGTTCAGCCGTGACGCGGTAATTGAATTACATACAGACAAAAGAAAAATTCAACCAAACAAACTCTTTAGTTAATTAACTGATTTGGTCTTCCTGAAAAGGACGGATTTAGTTGACGGGGGAGAAATAGTTTTCGATTCCACTAGGGTTGTTTGTCGCGTCAATGGCGGCTTTTTCGCGCCAACTCGTAGGCTTCAGCAGCCATGTCTTTCTCAGCGAGGTTAACGGGAGCACCCGCTAGAGCAAACTGCACCAACGCCTGCCTGGGCAACTACTGCTCGACAGTGAATTTTCCAGGGTACAGCCACTGCACAGCTCCACGACTGTTGTAAGACTGAATCAAATTTTCTGCTAAGGGCTTGTATGTTATGGCGTCGGATGTTATTTCCCAAAAGAAGGCGGTAACAATGAAGGCAGTGTGATACAAGTTGCATCAAAGGGGACGAACTTTAGTCATTGTGCCACAATAATTAGTTTGAATTAGTGCACACAGTGCAGTGGTTTAATGAATGCTATGTTCATCCGGGGCGTAGTAATTAAAATTTCAATCAGCACAATAGAAATATTCAACCAAACTCTTTAATTGGCAAACTGATTTGGTCGTTCTGAAAAGGACGGATTTACTTGACGGGGAGAAAAATGGTTCCCGATTGAACTTGGGTGGTCTTCGTGGTTCAGATCCTCGTCGTTGCTGGTGCAGGTGACGTGGGACAATCTTTGTCTCTTTGTCACGGGTGACTTTTTCCCGCCAACTCGTAGGCTTCAGCAGCGAGTTTGACGGGAGCATCGGCACCAACGCTTCTCAGAGCAACGACTGCTCGCCAGTACACCCTCCAATGTGCTTGCTGCCGCCGACTGCGTTTCTACGCCACTACACAGCTCCACGACTGCCGAAATACTGAAGCAATATGTCAAAGTGTACCTCTTTTAAAACCTTCGTGGCTGGTTAGGAGACGCTCGTTTCTGAAATATGAAGTCTGCGCTAGGAAAGAACTGTGCATTTGGTAAATTTACTCTGAAACAATCGGCATTATAAGACATCACCTTGTATTTGCGTTAATTTCAATAGTAGAATGTTAAAAGGCAATAGATTTAAGTAATGGAATCAAAGCGTAGAAAATGTTCCGATCGATTAGAGGCATAAATTTTGGAAATCGATCGAGGAATGACTTAGTGATTAACGGTCAAAACCTAAGCATATTTCGTGACGCTCCAAATTACCCGCAACGTGTACCCCTGTATTAAAAACAAAGACGTAGTCCTACGTCAAAAATACTTATATCCTTCTCTTGAAGGATGTTACGCACCGGAGGAAAAGTTGGAATCGTATTTCTTTGCCAAATCACGTATGGAGACACCTGGGTTCAGCCTTTCACGTACCTCAACACATTTCTCCTCAGCTCCTTGTCCCTAGTGCCACTTTTATGAGATAATCCACACTCCGATTATCCTTGTATAGTTTGATTACAAGACATACCGTTGACTTTGGGAATTTTAACACTTTTGCTATTTTTGAGGTAGACCACGAAGGATTCTTTAGATGTTTGTGCGCCATTAATTTTCTTTTCTCAAATTCTATGAAGAGTAATTTCGAGGTGCGTCGATCAATCGAGAAAAACGTCAAAGAAACATCAACAAATGCCAGTCAAACGGGTTTTGTTCCGACCACCAAGGACGCGGTGGCGTGTTTAACCGTGCGTCCAGATTTACTGAATCGAGCTTTAAAAAGGTGCTGTGTCTTATTTATGAAGATCTTTCGCCAGCCGAATGGCACTCTGACACGGATTTATTTCCAAATACTTCTGCACCTTTTTTTATCATGGTAGGTGCAATTACTGTGGCTGCTTTGAACAAAGCGATAACTGCACTACGATTTCTTGGTTCATTTTTCAAATACACGAAAACAAGTTGCACACCAGCTTACAGCTTAGACTCAGGGCAAACAAAGCGACAAGGGAGGCCGATGTAATTTTATGTGGAATATTCTTATAGCTATAAATGCTTTTTAGCAGTTCAATTACCGGACCCTGTACATTTATAGTACAAACTATCATCAGTGATTGTAAAAAAAAATAAGTTGAGTTAGATACCGTCGTTCATATTTTGCCTTTTCTGTCGTTCTCGCGTCTCG
>JASCZW010019879.1:0-13080 GCA_034211315.2 Aedes japonicus | reverse complement strand
GCATTGTTCCGCCGCCTCGCCGAAATCGTTGCTTGACAATTGACCGGAATTTTTCAATGGATCGAATCTCAGGACAATTCTTCAAGCATTCATTCGTCTGAATCTTCGATCTCAGGGCCGAGGTTCAAGAATTCACGAAGGTTTCGTTATTAGGTTCCTTTACCAGATCCTAAACTTCTGCGGACATTTGTCAGCAAATATGAAACTATACTTTTCTGGTAAACCTCCTCACAGAGTCGTAATATAGTGAAAAAGATAGCCGGAAAGTTATTTAAACTAAAGCTTTTTGGTTACCAAATTTCGTTTTAAGTGCTGAATTAGATGTTTACTGTCTTCGCTAGTGTTGTTCCTTTTTCTGGCAATGAAATTCCACAAAGTCTCAAAATAACATTACACTTTCAGGCCTCATCCCGGATGGAAATTTCAAGAATACACTGTGTCCAATATATTCTCATACATTTATCTTTTCTTTTTGATGTGGTCGTTTAACAACACCACAAATATAGAAACGTTTTGGTGTAATTCATCTCTTAGGGCATCTGCAGCGGTGGTCTATTTTTGAAACAAATTTATACTTGATTTGCATCAGCAAAACTTCACTAGAACCAGCTAAAATAGACCCACTTTGCGTTCCCCGCACCGGTGCTGTATTTCTTGTTTTGTTAAACCCGCCACAAAGCTACACCATGCTGGAGGTGACTGGGTTCGATTCCCGGTCTGGTCTAGGAATTTCCTCGACTCCCTGGGCATAGGGTATGATTGTATTGGTGGTACCTGCCATCGAAAGCTCAAAATTAATAACTGTAGAAGTGCATTTAGAACACTAAGTCGAGAGCAAGCAATTAACAAATTGTGAAAGCAATAAACTTGAAATGGTTAAGGGGAACCTCCCCTGGATTTGGGCAAAAATAAGGCAAAGTTTGTATTTTTTTTTGTGGGAGTATGAAAAGGCGTACGAACTTCCGGTTTTGACTATTAAGTTCGATTATTCAAAATTTCAAAGAGATAAAAAATGTGAAAATTCAAAATGGCGGCTACAAAATGGCGATTTCTCGAAACCATGATTTTCAATCTAACTTCAAGCCCCGGGCTTGAACTACTAATTCGATTCTCTCCATCAAAAAGCTGTTTGAAAGGTGATAATTTTTTGTACGGCTTGATTTAAAAATTGGCATTAAAAATTGATTATTTATAATTTCTGAACATGGTTGAAATGAAAAAAAAAGTGAAAAATTAAACTTTTGAGTTCAAATGATCACTTTGCAATGAGTTTAAGTTTAAATTGTCTGAAATTTAGTTCAAGCCGCAGAAATTTTCATTATCTCTCAGAAATGGTAACTAGATGTGGTTTCTGTCTACTACAAGAGGCTGCAGGAAGTTGTCGCCCCATGTTTTGCGCGCAGAGGCTTACGAAAATCGCCATTTTGTAGCCGCCATTTTGAATTTTCACAATTTGTTTATCTCGTTGAAATTTTGAATAATAATCAAATTTAACCGTCAAAACTGAAAGTTCGTACGCCTTTTCATTCTCTCTCAATAAAAATACAAACTTTGCCTAATTTTTGCCCAAATTCAGGGGAGGGTCCCCTTAATAAGAAGCAGAAGGGGTCACGAACTACCATATAAACATTTGTTGCATTCTTAAAGTTCCACATGCCAACTTTAGATCCATTTGCTTGATTAGTTCTCAAGTAATGCAGAAATTTGTTTTTCATTTGTATGGGAGCGCCCCCTTTCAGACAAGGAAGCAGTCTCGAACCATCATAAGAACCTTTTCCGGCCACAAAAACCCCTGGATACAAATTTTCACAACAGTAGGGATAATTCTCATATTTGGTATAAATTTGTATTTCATTTGTATGAAAGCCCTTCCTACCAGAAAGAGAGAGGAGGAGTCTTGAACCCCCGTGGAAAAAATCTTACCTCCAAAATCCTGACATGCCAAATTCAGTTCCATATGCTCAAGAAGATTTATGCAGAAATTTCAGGTTTAGGTCCCCCCCTTCCAGATAGTCTCATTTCTTGCCTCCAGAAAACCCACATGTCAAATTTGGTCCCATTTCCTTGCTTAGTTCTTGAGTTATGCAGAAACTTCTGTTTCATTAGTATGGGAGCCCCCCCCCCCCTTCCAGAAAAGAAACCCAAATTCCAAACCCTCACAAGCTAAATTTGGTTTCTTTTGCTTGATTGTTTCTCGAGATATGTATAAATTTGTGTTTCATTTGTATGGGAGCCCCCCCCCCTTCAAAGAAGGGAGGGCACTTAAACTGTCATAAGAATCTTTCTCGAACCCAAAAACCCCTCAGACAGACAGACAGACAGACAGACAGACAGACAGACAGACAGACAGACAGACAGACAGACAGACAGACAGACAGACAGACAGACAGACAGACAGACAGACAGACAGACAGACAGACAGACAGACAGACAGACAGACAGACAGACAGACAGACAGACAGACAGACAGACAGACAGACAGACAGATGGACAGACAGACAGACAGACAGACAGACAGACAGACAGACAGACAGACAGACAGACAGACAGACAGACAGACAGACAGACAGACAGACAGAGGACAGACAGACAGACAGACAGACAGACAGACAGACAGACAGACAGACAGACAGACAGACAGACAGACAGAGACAGACAGACAGACAGACAGACAGACAGACAGACAGACAGACAGACAGACAGACAGACAGACAGACAGACAGACAGACAGACAGACAGACAGACAGACAGACAGACAGACAGACAGACAGACAGACAGACAGACAGACAGACAGACAGACAGACAGACAGACAGACAGACAGGACAGACAGACAGACAGACAGACAGACAGACAGACAGACAGACAGACAGACAGACAGACAGACAGACAGACAGACAGACAGACAGACAGACAGACAGACAGACAGACAGACAGACAGACAGACAGACAGACAGACAGAGACAGACAGACAGACAGACAGACGAGACAGGACAGACAGACAGGACAGACAGACAGACAGACAGACAGACAGACAGGATAGACAGACAGACAGACAGACAGACAGATGACAGACAGACAGACAGGATAGACAGACAGACAGACAGACAGACAGACAGACAGACAGACAGACAGACAGACAGACAGACAGACAGACAGACAGACAGGACAGACAGACAGACAGGACAGACAGACAGACAGACAGACAGACAGACAGACAGACAGACAGACAGACAGACAGACAGACAGACAGACAGACAGACAGACAGACAGACAGACAGACAGACAGACAGACAGACAGACAGACAGACAGACAGACAGACAGACAGACAGACAGACAGACAGACAGACAGACAGGACAGACAGACAGACAGACAGACAGACAGACAGACAGACAGAGACAGACAGACAGACAGACAGACAGACAGACAGACAGACAGACAGACAGACAGACAGACAGACAGACAGACAGACAGACAGACAGACAGACAGACAGACAGACAGACAGACAGACAGACAGACAGACAGACAGACAGACAGACAGACAGACAGGACAGACAGATGACAGACAGACAGACAGACAGACAGACAGACAGACAGACAGACAGACAGACAGACAGACAGACAGGACAGACAGACAGACAGACAGACAGACAGACAGACAGACAGACAGACAGACAGACAGACAGACAGACAGACAGACAGACAGACAGACAGACAGACAGACAGACAGACAGACAGACAGGTTGTTTCAATATGTGGGGAATATCGGGTTCATGAGGTTTTTGCAAGACGATGTTGCTTTCATTGGATTCTCTAGACATTTTCACGATGGTAGATCCCAAATGGGTTCAATATTATTAGTGAAAATATGATAAATGTAGTATTATCAAATTATTTTTTTCAAATTTAAGGGAAAATCGGGCAAAACGAGCCACTTCCCAAAGTCTGCATAGGTCGACATCCACTTCATTCGATTTTCCAGACATTTTCATAATATTGTAGTGCATTTGATTTGATTCTAATGCACAGCTATTCCAAAAATGGCATTTTATCTATTAATTCTTCTAGTATGTAGGGAAAAGCGGGCAAATTGGTCAATAACTGATGTTTATACAAGACGACATCCTCTTGTTTCAGTTCCCCGGACAGTTCCACAATAGTGTATTGCATTTTTATAGATTCTAATTCGTCCAAATTTCCAAAAACACATGGCATATCTAGTACTTTCAGCATGTGGGGAATATCAGGCAAAATGGACAGTTTCTGGTGTTTTTGCGTTTTTACAAGACAATATTACCTCCATTGGATTCTCCAGACATTTCCACAATAGTACAGCACAAATGAATGCAATATTATCAGAGCTAGTATGATAAATGTGTGATTATTCAATTTTTCTTCCAAAATTAGGGGAAAATCGTGCAAAATAAGCCACTTTCCGGGGTCTGCCCAAGTTGAAACCAACACCATTCGATTCCACGCATTTTTTTACATAAGATAAGCTGTTTTACAGGGCACTTATTCAGCGGCCTTTCATTAGTTGTGATTTTGGGTCCCATTTTTCCCACTGTGCACTGTGCGCCGCTCCCGAAAAATGTGGAATTCGTAGAAAGTTCGTAATGAACTTTCTTAGCAAGGGAACAGCCAGTTTCTCATCGTTTGAGCAAGAAAAATGCCAGCTTATATCGTTTAAAACGCAGGAGTTTTCTTCAATAATTCTCAGCTCACGAAACCTTTTTTCGATGGCCTGTTCCTCACCACTTTCAAAGATGTTAAATAATCGAGTTGAATCAAAACCTGCAGCTTCTTGGGTTCAAAGCTTGATGCAGTAATCAGAACTGGATCATTCGGATCAAAGTTTTTAATGATCTGTTTAAGCAACTCGGTAGAGAAAGCACAGCAGATCGAGTACAAAGCCCCCTTCCGGGGATCATCGAGAGTTCCGGATCCATGCATTTATCCTGCTGCTACCCCGATATATATTTCCGACTTCTTACGAAGATGTTTCTCGAAATCAGAAACTCCGAAATCCATCAGGTGTTTTAGGTAATCATTCTCACAAATATTTGCAAGTAGGAATCATTAGAAAGGACTTCAGCTGACCGCAAAAGTTTGGGAATTCCCTCTCTGAAATTGAAAAAAAAAAAACAAAAACAATGGAACAGCTCTTTACGTGTATTGGTCTAAAAATAACATGTTCCAGCGTTGGAGACGAACCAGCCAATGGCTGAAAGTTTTAAAAAACAAAGAAATAATAATCTTCCAGTGATATTAACACAGTTTAATGTACATAACCTAATCTTCAACGTTATGGTTAAACTTAAAGAAAAAGTCTAAATACCACTTTCAATTTTCACTCATTAAACATGACACTGTTACAACATTGATTATTCAGTTTTCTTCACAACTGAAGCGACCTTGTGGGATGCGGCGGCCCAACGAGACCGGTCGGAAAAATGATTGTGCACAATAACTGCAAAACGGAAGAAACGAAGGCTCACATCGCCGTTTGCATTGCACATACACAAACTGACTTTCAAACTGTTATCTGTCACTGTAGTGTCAGTGTCAGTTGTTTTCTTTTGCTTCATGTGCCTAAAACAGCACACTAAGAGTATAGGTGATTAAAAGTTGGATCCTAAAATGTACTCATTTCAAGCTGAACAATGCTTTAGGTCCTAAGTAACACTGGGAGACCCTCTCCGCCGACTTTCTCTTTGCGTTCCTACGGCTATGTCAAAACATGTTCAAGTATTTTCTACACACACCACGTTAATATGAAGTATAATTAAGGTTCCAATACGTCAAAAACATCAGCAAATCGATTAAGATACACACTATGAACGGAAAAGAAAGTTGACCCAAAGAATCTCTCAATGTTACTTAGGACCTAATGCATTGTTCAGCTTGATTTGTTAAATTTGAGGTTTTTAAGTGGACAAGCAATTGCCAAACATCTAAATTTTTTTAGTTTATCTAAAAAATCTGTTAACTTTCCATACAGATATCTGTATGAAAAAAACTGAAAAAATCGGTGTCAATCTTGATCAATCTGTGCATACGGCAACCTTCGTTGTGCATAATAAAACAACAACCACAGCCAGTGAACCAACAACATCCAGCAAGTCAGCAACAACAGCAACAACAAAATCAAGATATCGAACTGCAGCAAAGCCAAAACATGCTGCCTCCAATTAGGAACACAGAAAGGTAATTTGAACTTGACCCGATGCGGCCACCTATTGTACGCCATACTGAACAATCGGCGGAAGGGGACGGACGTTTTTTGCGGGCCAGACTACGCGACCCAAGAATAATGAAAATCGTCCGCCTATACCTTGCCTATATGAAGGACCAGCCTGCTACAGTCTGCGTAGATGGAATGACGTCAACAAGCATCAAAATACTGCTTGCATCCGAAGGCCTTCCAACGGCTCCAGACCATCTGCAACGCATCTTCACAGAAGTTCATCAGGAGTATGGAATGAATGCAACTGAAGCAGCAGCCGATCTGGAAACTTAACTGTCCAGCGAACGGACGCACCGCCTGCAGCAACTGCGCGAGAGCACAACCAAATTTCACTCCTCTTCACATTTTCGGAAGTAATGACGCCTTCTTGGGAAGCAGATATGAATGAAGAGGTATATAGTGATAATAATAATATTTTGTCAACCGACACACTTTCAACAATTTCTTCATGTAAACAGAATGCGACTGAAATTTTGATTTACTGTCAAAATTTCAATCGCATGAAAAGCCCAGCCAAAATGGAGGAAATTTCTAATAATTTATTAAGTTCGTCCTTTTCGGTTATTCTGGCAACTGAAACTAGCTCGGACGAAAGCGTGCGTAGTGAAGAAATATTTGGAAATGTGTATAATGTATTTAGAAACGATTGGAACCTTCATGAGTCTGAAAAGAAATCAGGTGGTGGAGTCCTCATAGCTGTTTCTGCCAATTTTAATTCAGAAATTATTACAACTACAAAATTTAATGAATTTGAGCATGTATGGGTGAAATCTTTCATAGCAGGTGAAACACACGTGATAGCCTCTTTGTATTTTCCACCACTTAATGCTAATAAAATTACATTTGAAAAGTTTTTCAAATGCGCAGAAAAAATATTATCTGAACTACCTCCTGAAGTAAAAGTTCACATCTATGGGGACTTTAATCAAAACATCGCCGACTTCATTTTAGACTCTGAAAATGAAAACATCCTTCTCCCAGTCGTTGGAGATAATTTCACTTTACATTTCATGTTTGATGAAATTGCTAAATTAGGTCTGAATCAAATTAAACATGTAAAAAACCAAGGAAATTGCTATCTAGACCTCCTTTTAACGAATATTCATGAAGATTTCTGTGTGATCGAATCATTGAACCCATTATGGAAAAACGAAAAGTTTCACACTGCAATTGAATATTCACTATTCATACATGAATATCAAAGACCCAACGACTACGAATATGAAGAAGTTTTTGAATACAAGCTCGCGAACTATGAGAATATAAAAAACAAATTAAACTGTATCAATTGGCAACAAATTTTTAGGGACGAAGGAAATGTCGAATCATCTGTTGGCGTCTTCTACGAAATCCTATCCAACATTATCAAGAGATTCCATTAAAAAAAAAACGACGTCACGGAAACACTAAACATCCAGTCTGGTTTAACAGAGAAATAAAAAGTATAAAGAATCGCAAACAAAAAGCCCACAAAATTTACAAAAAACACAAAAGCAGTGAACATTTAGCAACTTACTTGGAAATATGCGATCAATTGAACTTGGTAATCAGTAATACATTTGAAGTATTTAATGCAAAAACTGAGCTTGAAATTAAGTCCTGTCCAAAAAACTTTTTTAATTACGTCAAAACAAAATTAAAATCAGACAATTTTCCATCAACAATGCATCTTGACGAACAGGTTGGAGATAACTCGGAAAAAATCTGCAAAATTTTTTTCAAGAAATCTACACGACGTATTCGGAAGAAGATCGCGATCGCGATTACTTTGCATTTCATCCAGAATATCCAAGGAATATTGGTGTCAATCAACTTCAGGTTCAGGATATTTTGCAGGGTTTAAAAAATTTAGACCCCTCAAAAGGCCCTGGACCTGATGGAATTTCTCCAGTATTTATGAAGAATCTTGCGAAGGAATTTGCATCTCCTTTGTTTTGGCTTTTTAATATGTCACTGGAATCAGGAATTTTCCCAACAATTTGGAAAAGTTCATTCTTAGTGCCTATTTTCAAATCTGGCCGGAAATCTGACTTACGTAATTATCGTGGAATCGCTATTATCTCTTGCATTCCCAAACTTTTCGAGGCAAGTGTCAATAAAACATTATTTCTTCAAATCAAAAATCGAATAACAGACAAACAACACGGTTTTTTCAAAGGCCGCTCAACATCCACGAACTTACTAGAATTTGTAAATTATTCACTGAATGCAATGGATAATGGGAATCATGTTGAAGCTCTTTACACAGACTTTAGCAAGGCATTTGATCGTGTTGACATACCAATGTTACTTTTCAAACTGCAAACAATTGGAATTAAGTCTGGACTCTTGAAGTGGCTTGAATCATATTTAACTTACCGGCAACAAATAATAAAACGGAAAAGAAATCAAATCCCATTCAAGTTACTTCAGGAGTCCCCCAAGGCTCCCATTTAGGACCACTTCTTTTTATTTCATACGTCAACGACATTTCCTTCGTCCTCAAAAATCTGAAAGTGCTAATTTATGCCGACGACATGAAGCTGTACTTGGAAATCAAAAATAAAGAAGACATCAATATATTCCAGTATGAAATTCATACATTCTACATCTGGTGTAAAAAAAGCTTATTGGAACTGAATGTAAAAAATGCAATTTAATATCTTTTAGCAGAAAATTAACAACAACCAACATTGTAATTGCATTAGGAAATCAGAATGTAGAAAAGTGTGAAAAAGTGAGGGATTTAGGAATTATCTTAGACTCTAAACTTAATTTCATAGACCACTACAACACTATCATACACAAGGCAAATAGCATGTTAGGGTTTATTAAACGCTTCTGCTACAACTTTCAAGACCCGGACACTATTAAAACTGTATATTAGCCTGGGACACGGACATATGAAAGAAAAAAATATTCGCTCCCCAATGATTTTTGGAAGCCTTTTGGGTCCCATAATAACTGTGCAAAATTTCAGCTCGATCGGTGAAACTATATTTTTGCTCTCGAGGTTTTAATTTTACATAGGATTTTATATGGGAAAACTTACTTTTACATTGAATAATCTGGCGAGGTGACCCGTTGCCATCTAAAAATAAGTGAACCAAATTTTCTTCTTGGAAATTTTTCAAAGAAACTTTTCTTTGAAGACTGCAAAGCGATCCGACGATTGTGGAAAAAGTTTCCTAACAACACTGCCACCTGCAGCATGGCCTGTAGCCTGCTGCTGTTGGCGCGAAGCAACCACGTTGTTGTGGGGCGTTCACTCGGCATGGAGGAAAGCCGTTATCATGCACATAGAACAGTTTGACAGTTGACTCCGTTTGAACGAAGTTATACAAAGCTTCCGTTGCGAGTTCGAACTATAATCTGTTGCTTGAAGAAAATGGAACAGTGTCGATTCCATTTGTTGGCCTAGTTTTAAACTAGTTCAAACCCAAAATAATACCAACAAAAAGGGATACGCTTCAAGTGATGTTTTATTATAATTATTTGAAGCATTATGCCATCCCAGAGTGCATCGAAGAAGTGGCTCAAATGGTTGTAAAGTTAAAATGAAAGTTAAAATGGGTTTGAAGTTAAATGAAGTATTGAAGTCTTAGTAGCGGCACATTGACTAAAATGCGATTTTTTTGCAAAGTCCAGATGTACCAGTTTTGTAAATTGTACCAATATTTTGAATGCTAAAATTTAGAATAAATTGTCTGAAAAAGATATGTATTCGTTTTTCCGAGCATCTTATTTTGCAGAGCTTCAGGTTCAGCCTATATTTCTTTTTTAGGAGGTCTTACTCTACTCTCGATGTTATTCGTTGAAATGTTTAATTGTTGGGATAAATTTTGTGCAAAAACATGTAAAAAATTGCGAATAAATGACCCCGTTAAAAATAATAGGTCCACTATACCGAAAGCGTGTGCACAGTATCATCCAAACCAAAGATTCTATGCGCATGATATCGGCTTCTCTCTATGCCGAGTGAACGCCCCACAACAACGTGTTTGCTTCGCGCCGACAGCAGCAGGCTACAGGCCATGCTGCAGGTGGCAGTGTTGTTAGGAAAAACAGTTCAATGAGCCGTTCGTTTGGATTGTAATCAGTTTTAGCTCAATAACTTTTTCCACAATCGTCGGATCGCTTTGCAGTCTTCAAAGAAAAGTTTCTTTGGAAAATTTCCAAGAAGAAAATTTGGTTCACTTATTTTTAGATGGCAACGGGTCACCTCGCCAGATTAGAGTTTTGTGTTACCTATCAAAATGCGCGGTCTTACTCCGGAACAACGAAAAAGTATCATACACAAACGGTGCACTGTGAGCGGACTCTCCTTGAGAAAATTGGCCAAGGAAGAGGGTGTAAGCGTCGGAGCGGTACGATCTGCAATTCGAAAATATAGAGAGCAGTGTACGTTTGAAGATGCGCCAAAGAGTGGTCGGAAATCCGGACCTGTTAGTCCGGATATCGATAAAAAGATCAGGAATGGATTCTTATTGATTCTGTTGCCTGAAACCAAGTGCCAGTACCTAGAACTAGATTTTAGAGGGAAATACCACAACCGTGCCAAAGTGAATTTTGATTCGTTGTTCAGGATTAGTTTGTAAATTAATCAGTGCAAGAAGAGTGTATTAGACACAGATATCATTGTGTCGGAAGGTTTCCGACACGTCGGCGACGGCCGGGTTGATGTGGACGAGTGCCGACGGCAGCAGCTGCGGTCCAGCAGGACTTGGACATCTAGGATATCGACAAGAGCTGGTTTGCAAAGCAACAAATAATTTATTTCTACCATATTTTGAAGACAATATCTAATATCCTGTTTTATTTTATTTTATTTTGTCTATTTTGTTTTGTTTTGTTTTTCGTTATGCTTGTCTCTTTCAGGTAACATTGGAGCGGCCCATTGCTTTTGGCGGAAAGTGCTGCAAGTTTGTATTCAGCGTATCGTAGTATGTATTCAGCGTACCAAAACGAACCCTGCTGCTAACCTTTCCCCAACCATCCAACATCCCAGTGATTTCTCGTGGAAGTGCAGAGGATTTCTCGGCTTCCTAAAAAGCGAGTATCATGTCAACACGTTCCCTCCCATTCCCTACTTGACCAGCATTCGGACACGGCCGGCGCCGGTATTGCTTTATAATGGGTCACCAGTTTTCACACATTGAAGATGTATGTTAGTCCCAAACATCATCTGTTGGTTCTTTTTGCAAATACAGCTGATCTGGCAATAACGGAATTGCATCCGTGGGCGGTCAATCATGCTCATGCAACGGGTCACCTCGCCAGATTATTCAATGTAAAAGTAAGTTTTCCCACACAGAAAAAAATAATTAATTTTAACAAGCGCGTAAAATTTTGCTTCGTTTAATTCCAAGCCAAAGGAGGCGTAAACAATGTTTGCATACAACAATGTTTGCAATCTTTCATACAACATGCTAGATTCAGGCGTTATCTAGCTTAAATTTACATGAAATATCCTTTAATTTTCTGCCAAATCTAGCATTCCCTCTATGTGCATTAGATTACGCAGAAAATGTTTCTTTTTATCTGTGCATATAAAATCCTATGTAAAATTAAAACCTCGAGCGCTAAAATATAATTTACCCGATCGAGCTGAAATTTTTCAGCAGTTATTATGGGACCCAAAAAGGCTTCCAAAAATTATGAGGGAACTAAAATTTGAATTTTGACCCAGCCTACTGTATATATTGCCTATGTGAGGTCTATACTGGAATATTGCAGCATTGTGTGGTCTCCTCGTCCAGGTATATCTCTATTATATGCTCTTCGTGTTATGGCTGGCCTCACATCGTCTTCCATCATAGGGCCTGTTCATAAACCACGTAGACTCATTTTTTGAACATCTCAACCCCCCCCTACGTAGACTTTCCACCATACAATTTTTTAAATTTTTGTATGGAGCGTAGACTTTGCCAACCCCCTCCCTCCCCAGAAAAGTCTACGTGGTTTATGAATAGCCCCATATGAAGCTCGCTGCATGTTGATTGACATCCAAACATTGAAAGAACGACGAGAATATGCGATGGTTTCATTTGTAAACGATATCGTTTCGCAGCGTGTTAAATCAGCCGAACTACTTTCTAAATTACATTTTTATGTACCAATTAGACGACTTCGAAATCGTAATTTATTTGCTCTAAACCATCATCGCACTGAATATGCTAAAAATGGACCAATAAATAGCATGATGGATTCCTATAATCAACACTGTGAAGCCATTGACGTTACAATGTCTCGGTATAAATTGAAACAGTATTTTAAGTCCCTGAGGATACAAAACTAATTAATTTTTATATATATGTATAGTTAAGAAAAAGCAAATTGTCTATGTACTAGTCTACAAATGGTTGACAAAATAAATAAATAATAGAACGGAAACCGACTCCAAAACAATTCCATGGTTCAATATGAGCCATATTTCACGAAAGCAACCAAATCCGTTGCACAACTCCAGCCGCACATGCAACATATTCAAACTCTCTCGCATAAGTCATGCTGCAACATAAACAAAACGAACGCTTCAGCCTTCAGCCAGTTTTCAAAACAAACTTCTCAGAGCTCAAATCAATCACCCACCAACAACACGAGAGTTTCGTCAAGTTCCAGCTCAAGAGCAGAGCTCTCTCATTCTCACTTTCAAACTTTCTCTCTCTCCATGAATGCATACTGGACGAAACTCTCTTCACTCCCAATCGCACGAACAAACTCCACTTCGGCAAAGGTACCTCTCTCTTCATCTCGGCCAGCCAGCATCCTTCGTTGAGATATGCACACTTTCTCGAGTGAGAGAACCATTCGCCGTCGACTTCTTTCAGCAGCTCGACCCACCGTCGTCGG
>JASCZW010019878.1:0-13097 GCA_034211315.2 Aedes japonicus | reverse complement strand
CAATATTGATTTTTGATAACTCTAATGAGTTTTGGCCCTTTTCGGATGTACCCTGTGTTTTTTCAGTTTTAAAAGTATTTTTTTCGGAAAGATTGGAAAATTTTGAGTGAAAATGACGCTGACAGCTTAAAGCTTCGAGTGAAATTCCTACATTGCCTTAAAAGTATTTTGAAAAACAAGCTACACAATCCCACTATCAGAACAATGATTTATCTTCCAGTTATTTTTGGTGTGTTGTGTTGAAAATGTGCATCTCAACTCTTGCATATCGCCTAACGGTTTAATCACATTTAAACTGGATGTGTTTATACTGTGCATATTTTTCTCTCTATTGCCGAACATCGCCACAGACATCAAACCGATGAGACAACTCGATTTCGAGATACACCTTTTTGAGAACTGTCAATACCATACTGTGAAGCAGCACCATCTGACATAAAATAATTTTTTTATGTTTTTACTTTAATCAATTTGTAAAAAAGTTTATCATTTTATCAATATACAAATTAACAGCGACTGAATCATGTCTTAGTTCTTCAGAAATTATAAATGAAGCCTAAAATGTTTAATTTGGCATATTTTCAGTATAATATATTACGAAAGGATGGATTGTGGCCTGTTGCACGTTCCAATGGTGTAATTAGAACTTCATCCTGCAATTTTGCTGAGATTTTGAAGCTGTAATTTTCAGAAAAGTCACAAATAGCTAAAAATTCCCATCTTGCACGTTTTGTTTTGTAGTTTTCGAAAAATTGGATTGTTCGGTTTTTTACAAAATCATTGCGGAATCAAATTTTTCTAATTTTGAGCTGAAAAAATGAAACAAACTCATCGTGGTTTGCTTTACAACAGTTTCTAAATCGCATCTGTCAGTGGTAACCCATTGTTCGAATGAAAACTTTTCAGCCAAGTTTTCTTCCAGTTGTTTCAATAAACTGTCTTCTAAAACTGAGAGGTATCTGGCCAGTTTTACATACCAACTCGATTGATGGCAATGGGTTGTCTTATTTTCGCAAAGTAATCTGACTCGTTAATGTTTTTAAATCATTCAAGACATTGTATTTTTTTAAGCTATGTAGAATTAAATTGACATTTTCTGCTGCGTAGTGCAAACCACGACATTATGTGTTCCTGCTGATATAGTCAATAGTTTACATTGCCTTGGCCGGAGGCTTGCCGACGATGAAAAACCTCTATTTTTACATTGACGTACATTTCATTAAAGCGATTAAAAGCTTCCTCTCAATGTCATCATTAACAATCTTTTCTGAACAGCTAATCTCTTATTTCCTGTCTTTACGCTAAAACAAAATCTCTTTGGCCAGGCATCGCACGGTGGCTAACGTCATCGTCCTCAAAAAAATTCAAAACCAAAGCTCTTTTGTTTCTGCATTACTCAAAAGCTTTTCCAGAGCTTGAACCCGGAGATGGATCAAATACGTTATCCTACTTTTCGCTTTCTTGCATCTGATGCCATATTTCTACTCGTTTCAAATTCGTCTACAATTTTTTGTACACGACCAGCGATTTTGGTAACAATGATAAAATGATAGTTTTTCTGGCCTTGTGGCTGAATTTAAAAATTTCATTTTCATATTTTTTCCTGCGACTTCATCAAACTCGTTTGCTTTTTTCTGTTTCAGAAGCGTCTAATTTAAAAAGATTTCTTTGTACACCTTCGACGATTTCAGCGCACTTTTTTCAGGATAGTGGGCATGTTTCCAACCTTACCTAAATCTATATGGCGAAACACGAATAGCTGCTGTTCACTCGGTTGAATATTTCGACGTCTACAGGCATCGTGAAGTCTTCCATTTAATTGGATGTGTGCAAAGCGTCGACGTGCTGATGGTATCAGTGACCAAACTTTCATAGCTTTGCGAATCGGGTACATCAGGTATGGCCCGAACAGTTGGCATACTTTGAGCCGCCGGCTACGCTTTTTGTTCTTCGTTTTGGGCGGTGTGAGGTGAGCTCTTGAATCAATAGCGTAGACGGCAAGACGAACAAATACGAAAATCCTTGGTGTTGAACAGCGGATACCTTTGGAAAATCCAATTGATTTTAGTTTTTGGATGATACCATCCGTGAGATATCGCAGCTCTTTCTGAACACTGGGAATGTCTTTGAATGGGTGAATACATTTTATTTTTACTCATTTTGCAATCTGTCAACACAGACGATCTTTTCCAATTGTTAGTTGCCTTGTGCGGAATGTTATCACAAAACATATAATTACAAATGTGTATTTAAAAACTGGTACCTTTGCACCAAACGCGTTGCACTTTTCTCTGCTTTACAATTATTATGTTATCAAACAACACTGAGATCTCGTTCAAAAGCACCAGGATTGTGAGCTGAAATTACTATAATCATCTATGCTACTAGCAACCGTTCTGCATTTACCGTTTGGTAGATACTGGATTAATTCAGAACCGAGTCAGACATTATTATACGGCTCGCGGGTAGAAATCGCCGAATACTGGGTAAAGACTACAGGCGGAAGATGGAGGTGGAGTTGAACGCGCCAGGTATCGTCGAACCTCTCGGGTACGAGTTTGGAGAGTTGGACGCGAGAGTAGATTTGCTGGCATGGGTATATTATTTATTGAAAGGAAGATTATTAAATTGTATATACCTGGAATGAATGAAGAGTGCGGCGGTTGTTGATTGGAGGTATCAGTCGGCAGCCGTCTAGTTTGATGGAAGGTGACTCAAGACCGCGTTCGGTTTGTTATGTGAGAAACGGTCATCAGACGGAGCTAGCCTCGTTATGGCCAGCGTGTGCGCATGGTGGACCTTTAGTTCCAACAAAGACCATGTTTAAATCACCAACTGTATGCGTAGTGCAGCTAACTGGCTACATCTAATTACCTGTATCTTATGTACTTGTTTGCACGTTTTCAGCACTGACGCACCAAAAATCACTCGAAGAATCGATTGATACCTGATGAGCTGGGATTTTGTAACTTCGTTTTCAAATACACTTTGCAAGGGCAGAGAAATTTCACTCAAATCTTTAAGTTGTCAGTGTCATTTTAACCCGAAATTTTCCAATCTTTCCTGAAAAATACTTTTGAAACTGAAAACACGCAGCGCATCCGAAAAGGGCCAAAACTTGTAAGTTATCAAAAAAATTTCAATGTTAAATCAGTACGTATCTTCTAAACGGTGCATCTTAGAAAGTGTTACCGAAGTACTTTTAGCTTGCAAATTTGATGTTCTTTCACCGAAAATTAGAGTGACAAACATTTTTTGACTTTTCTTAATAGCTTAACACTCATTGTAATTTTTTTTCAAATTTTTTTCATTGTAACCTATTTTCAGGACAGAAACATTGTTTAACTCTACTGTGCCTGTACTGAGATGGCATTTTTAGGGTCGGCTATAATCTCTAAAAATAATCAAAAAATTATTGACAGGTCACTTTTAAAGGAAAATCTGTACTTTAGTTCAAAACACAAAAACCAAGCTATTTTTTAACGTGCATATTTTCTCCGTACATGGCACCCAACAATTGTCTAAAACTTCGCCCAAGACACCAAACGACAATCGGACTAGGCCGTTTCTGAGATACAATTTTTTGGAGAGATATCATGTGCATTTTTCATAGGCCCTTCTCGCAAGTGCAGGCTAGATTCAAAATGGCGAACCAAGTATGCGTAAAACGGCGTTTTTCTTCCCAAAAACTTGTAGCGCTGCAAGGTTTCGTGCACAAATCAAAAAAACGGCAGCACAAAAACTGGAAAAAATTTCCACTTGTTTCGTGGAATCGCCCATTTGTTCAATCGGTAATCTTGTGCAAAGGTGGATGTAAGAAACGCCCCACCGAACCAATCCATTCACACTGAGCCGAGTGAGAAGATGTAGAACTTATCGAGGAGAACTTCTGTTCGTCAACAGCAACTTACCATCATCGTCCGTTTGTCACCGGTTGAGCTATAATCATCCTTGAACTGGATGCCTCCGACCGGTTTTGGTTAGGAAAGTAGGTTCACAGTGGTGCATACAGTCTGATGTGTAGCCTGTTTTGTTGCATTTTGACTGGATCAAATTGTATCGGGCCATGTGTTGATGGGTGCGTTATCGTTTAAGTGTTTAAATTGCTTTCCTAGTATTGAGTTTGCGCTAAAGTCTAGTCCACTTAGAACCGAGGCGAACAAAACAAGGTGTTTCTCGGGATTGGTTTGACGTAAGAAAAATGTAGTTTAGTCGAAACGCAGGTACTTCACTGTAGGGCGTGTGAACCAGTTTTGGCATTTACTGGGAAAAAGGAGTTCTTTGCTGAAACATGAATATTCTAGAGATAAATTGTGCTAGTTTAAAAATATGATATAAGTAAAAATTGACATAAAACAGGAAATTGTATTTCACAAAAATGGATTTGAGTAAAATACCATCTTGTTGAACTTACTGCTTAAACGAGTAGCAGAAGTTGCAATAAGAACATCAACAAAGTCGTGCATAGTTTCCAAGAATTGACTTGATTTGGCCCAATCTCCTGTGCTATTGATGAATGTTGATGATTCATAGGGGTCTTTTATAAAAGTCAACTTGACACGTATCCCTGTTGAGTCGTGCCAAATAGTGCATTACGGAAGCCGACTACAGGGTGTCTCACAATAGGTGTCACTAAAACAAAATGAGGTTACTGCAAAACAAATCAACCAAATCATAGCATTTATTTTTCATTTGAATGACACATGTTATAGAAATAAACCATATTAATTCAATTCGAATCTCTCACCCTTTTCCTGGATAATTTTGCGCAAACGCTTTGTAAGCCCATCGTAGCTGGCATCGTCAACCCGTGAACCCGTTATTTTTTTTACGGTTTGCATTCCAGATCATGTCTGAGGAAAATGTTTATTGAAGCAGGGGATATTTGAAATTGTTTGATCAACTTACGGCAAGATCGGATTATTTTTTATTCGCTCCCTCACAAATTTGATCTTTTTCTTCGTTCTGGCAGTTCGCCTGCCACTTCTTTTGAGTTGAATATGGCCATTTCCAGTTTTCTTGAGCCGTTTTAAGGTACCGAAAATAAATCACTTACTCACTCCGAGTTTCATAAGGCTATTGGATATCTAACAAATGCAATTTTAAAACTTGCTCCCGTATGGCTTCCACGGTAGCTGATAAATATAAACAAACGGAATTGCGTATTTATCTTCAGCGATAAGCTTTCAAAAGAATACACTCAAAACGGGTTTAATCAATTCCGCTGTTGAGATTACCCAGCTGAAATAAACAAAGGCTGAAAAAAACTTATTGTGAGAGACACTGTAAATCTGATGAGTCGGCAACTAAACTCGACTGATAACGCTAGGGCTGGATTTTTACAAAATGCCACTGAAATTTTACACCATGCAATATATCAGGACTTTCATTTCAATGAATAAGAATCTACACTTTTCGCTCTTGTTCTGTGAATTACACAAATATTTTTTTGTTATTGCAGAAAATTAGGCGACTGTTCTAAAGTTGCGATTTGAAGGATTTTTCGAGGATGTTAATTTCTTTTCGAAGATAATTAAGGAATTTATTTTCGAAGATAATTAAGAAGAGGGGTTATTATCACCAACTTTTTTATGAGTAACGGTACAGAATCGACCAAAAGGAAACAACCAAATTATTGTATGTTTTGTTATTCAGTTACGCTGTTTTCATAACAGAGGTTGTTAGAATGTAGATCGCGAAAATAAAAGAAATTCTAACAAAAAATCCTCAAGAGATAACACAATTATAGATAATTATGATATAGATATGAAATAAACAAAACAAACTTTGTAACTTTTTTTTAAAGCTTTCATACCCTGAGTGGAAAGTTTTTCTTAATCATGGATCTTATTTTTTAAGTTTTAGAGGATTCTCTAAAATTTAAAAGAATTCCTAAAAACTTCTTTGATACATTTAAAACTTAAAAAAAATCGTCTAAACTTCTTGACATTTTAAGACTTTTCTGCGAAACTTCAGAAAGTTTTCTTACCAATCTCTCAAACGAGGTAAAATTTTCAATTTCAAATTATTTATTTGTACATTCTCAATCCAATAAACTTTACCGAGCCAAGTTTTCATATTTATATACATCATTTATCTTAAAAGTAAAGCTAGGGGAAGAACTTGAGGTTAATAGGAATAACAAAGTATTGAAGTATTGTTGACACAACACATGTATTTGAAGTTTTAAATTGTCTTAAAAACCTTTAATTATACAACTTTTGGATTTTGATTTTCGCTCAGCCCAACTCGATCTAAATGAGCGTTCAAAAAATAATTATTGGGCATGAGGCGAGACATGACACGAATGAAGTCTCGACTCACATCCATCTCCCCAAACCAAGATTTCTTCGACACCTTTGGGATGATAGAATGTGGCCATCGTCCCACATCTCCTTCACTCCATTTTTACTGTCTGCTGACGAGTGACAGTTGATGAAAAATAGGAAAAAAAAATCAATAAAGGCGGTTTGTCGATCATAAATATCGCCTTCTGTATGGCCCACTTTTGTAAGGGAGTCCGCTTTCCCATTGCCCAGAATTGAACAATAAGAAAGTACCCATATAAAGGAGACGATATTAAGGTTAGATGGAAACCAAGAAATTCCAGGGAATTCTCCTCCTGACCTTTAGGCCTTTTTGAAAATTCACAACCTTGCCTTCCAGATATATTTGGTAAGTTTTTTTCCTGAACTTAGTTCGTTTATAAACTTCTGATGAGTCCCATCTTGAATAGAGGAAGATTAATGCAAAACATTAGCTAGGTTTCCATCGAGGATTTCTAGAAAATTTCTCTCTAAATTTTTTGGAACTTTCTTCCAGAACTTCTGAGAAGTTCTCTTCTGAACTTCAATAAAGTTTCTCCTGAACTTTACTCCTGAATTCCTGAGATATTCTTGTTGAAACTACTAGGAAGTTTCCTCTATGCGTCTTGAAAGATTCTCCCTGTTCATTTGAGAAAAAGCTACCTGTATTTCTGGGAATTCATGAACTTCGAGAGAGCCTCATTCTGTAATTCTGGAGTGTTTGATTCTGAACTTCTGGAAAGATCTGTTGCACTTCTGTGTAGTTCCTATTAAATATTTGGGAAGTTTCCATCGGAAATTCGGGGAAATCTTCTCCTGAACATGAGAGCGAGGAAGATTAATGAAAAAATTGGAAACGTATTCTTCATAATTTTCAGAAAATTGTCTATAAATTTTTTGAAAGATTTTCCAGAACTTCTAAGAAGTCCTCTACTGAACTTCAATAAAGTTTTCTTCTGAACTTCAGGGAAGTTTGATCTAAAAAATTCGTGCGTGAGCTACTTGGAAATACCCATAAACAGTGTCTTCCAGTTCTTTTGAGAAGTATCTTCCTTAACTTCTGGGAATTCCTGAACTTTGAAAATGCCTCATTCTGGAATTTTGGAATCTTCGATTCTGGACTTCAGAAAAACTTGCTTGCACTTCTCATTAGTTCTCAATAAACTTTCGGGAAGTTTACATTGGAACTTCTGCAAAGTTCTCTTCTGAACATCAAAGAGGTTCTTTCCTGAATTTTTTGAGTAATTCCTTCCTGAAATTATAGGCAGAATGATTTTTTTCCTGTTTTCCTGTCGGGGAAGTTACTTCCTGAGCTTATTCTTTCTAAGCCGCTGAGCCGTCCCATCCTGAACCTCGAGGAAAATTTACCGAAACTTTGGGGAAGCCCTTTCAAGAATTTCTAAGAAAGTTCTCTTAAGTTTGTTAGAAGCTTCTTCCAACTTTTGGGAAATTTTCTTCTGAACTTCGGGGAAGTTTACTCCTGTTTTTCTGAGAATTTCCAGCTCAAATGACTAGGACTACACTTCTCTACGCTTCTGGAAAGTTTCTTTCTGTTCTTTAAAAAGTAGCTACCTGAACTTCTGGGAATTCTTGAACTTCGAGAAAGCTTCATTCTGGAATTCTGGAATGTTCGATTCTGAACTTCAGGAAAGCTCTGGAGCACTTCTATGTGGTTCCAACTAAACTTTTGGAAAGTTTCCTTTGAAAATTCTGGGAAGTCTTCTCCTGAACATCAGAGAAGTTCTTTCCTGATTTTTTTGAGAAATTCCGTCTTGAAATTAAAGTTTTTGCCCTCTCTAGTATTTTTTTCCCCTGTCTGTCGGGGAGGTTATTTCCTGAGCTTTTCTTTCTAAACTGCTAATAAGTCCTGATAATAAGTTATTTCCTGAGCTATTCTTTCTAAACTGCTAATAAGTCCCATCCTGACCCCTGAGGAAAATTTCACCGAAACTTTGGGAAAGCCCTTTCAAGAATTTCTAGGAAAGTTCTCTTATGTTTAATGGAAGCTTCTTACAGCTTTTGGGAAATTTTCTTCTGAGCTTTGGGGAAGTTTACTCCTGAATATCTGAGAAATTCTAGCTTAAACTACTAAGAAGTACACTCTATGCTTCTGGAAAGATTCTCCCTGTTCTTCTGAGAAGTAGCTACCTGAAATTCTCGGAGCTCCTGAACTTCGAGAAAGCTTCATTCTGGAGTTCTGGAATATTCGAATCTGAACTTTAGGGAAGCTCTGAAGCACTTCTGTGTAATTCCAACTAAACTTTTGGAAAGTTTTCATAGAAAATTCTGGGAAGTCTTCTCCTGAACATCAGAGAAGTTCTTTCCTGAATTTTTTGAGAAATGCCTGCTTGTATTTCTAGGTAGACTCCCACTCTAGTATGTTTTATCTTCATACTCTAATTGTTATGTTTTTGAATTCTGGAGTGGTTAGTGCGTGGAGTAACGATTATGATGTAGAAGGAGATGCTCGCTCATCACCATGAGAAACCAAGAGTGGACAGTAATGTGTTGCTAGAATGAAAGATATGAAGAGAAAGTATTGAAAGTTCCGTTAGTGTACGGTAGGTTGGAAATAGAACAGATGTATCGAAAATTGAGCGGAAGGGCATGGGTACAGTAGTACAGTTGTACCCTTTTGCTCAATTTTCAATACATCTGTTCTATTTCCAACCTACCGTACACTGACGGAACTTTCAACACTTTCTCTTCATATCTTTTATTCTAGCAAAACATTACTGTCCACTCTTGGTGCCTCATGGTGATAAGCGAGCATCTTCTTCTACATTTGTTTTCATGTTTATCGAGGAAGTTATTTCCTGAGTTTATTCTTTCTAACCCGCTAATTAGTCTCATCCTGAACCTCAAGGAAATTTTTACCGAAACTTTGGGAAAGCCCTTTCCTGAATATCTAAGAAAGGTCCCTTAAATTTGTTGGAAGTTTCTTCCTAAACTTCTGAGAAGTCCTGATCTTTTCAGAAATTTTCTTCTTAACTTCGGGGAAGTTAACTCCTGATTTTCTGAGAAATTCTTGCTCAAATTTCTTGCTAAAAGGAAAATTTTACCGAAACTTTGGAAAAATCCCAGTATATCTAGGACAGTTCCCCTTTAATTTGTTGAAAGTTTCTTTCTAAACTTCTGAAAAGACCTGAATTTTATGGATTTTTTTCTGAACTTCGGAGGAGTTTACTCCTGAATTTCTGAGAAATTCTTGCTGAAACTACTAGAAAATACCCTCTATGCTTCTGGAAAGTATCTTTCTTGTTTTGGAGGTTTTTTTTCTCTGAACTTCGAAAAAGCCTCTGCTGCAATTTCGAAATGTTCTCTTATTTTCTTTGGGAAAACTCTCTAGCACGTCCGGGAAGTTACAACTAAACTTTTGGGAAATTTCTTCCGAAAGTTTCTGTGTAAGTCCATTGCTGAACTTCAGATAAGTTCTCTTCAGGCCTTCTAGGACGTATCGTCTTGAACTTTGTGGAAGGTTGTTCCTGAGTTCCTGAGTTATTGAGAAATTACAGGAAGGAAGTTTTTTCTTGAACTTATGAGATGCAATCTTGAATAACTGGGAAGAGTTCGAGAACCTCTGGAATAATTCAAACTTTTAGGAAGTTCTCTTCCCCAAACTTCTTTCTGAAGCTCTGAGAAGTTCTCTTCTAATTTAAATCCTGAACATCTAGGAAGTACATCTCTGAAGCTTTGGGAAGTCTCATTACAAAATATTGAAGGCTGTTGAAATCCGGGGATATTTGGTCCTGAATTTTCTGGGATGTTCCTGCTGAAACTACCTAAAAGTGATGAATTTTGTCAGAAGCAGATAATTTCTCATCTCCATGCGAGGCTCTAGGAGTGGGCAAACATTTATTACTAGGACGATTAGAAATGAAGAGAAAGGGTATTGATAGTTCCGCAAAGGGTAACGGCAGGTTTTATAGTTGAAAGATACAAGTTTGAAAACTAGCGGAGGGTATTTGAACGATAGGGTCAGACACATAATCTTTTACCAAGCTACCCAATGCAGGGTAGGCATGAGATAGCATACTTAAAAGGGCTTTCTGTACTTCTGAGAAGTTTCTGTCTGCCCTTTTTTCTGTTTTTCTTTTCCAAAAACTCTTATCTTTTTTTTTTAGAAGTCTCTTCCTGCACTTCTGAAAGTATCTTCTTGAAACTCTGGGAAGTCTGTTCTTAAATTTTATAGGATATGACCTTAATTCAGGCTAGTTGTTTTCTTTACTTTTAGATATCGAGGATTAATTTTTTAAACCACTTAACTCGAGGGTAAATTTCCAATTCCTAACTGCATGTGTTTTAAAATGTTGCGCTAGAAGTACTTAAGAAAGACGAAAACTCAGAGTTATAAAATTAATTTACAAACTCTTCTTAGTGTTTGTTCTGTGTCTACGGCCACCGACTGGGCTTACGACCCAATGGATCACAAAAGTATTAGTATTCAAGCTAGAAAATAAAATTTACTTTTTGTAATTCCGACCCAAGGCGCATTGGTGATCTTAATGAATCGATCTCCTGGTAAATTTCCTATCACTTTTACTTAACACTCGTTATGCTAAGCTCTACGCCACAAAAGCCTCTGGCGATGTCCACATTAATTTTAATCAGTTCGATGAGCCATTTGAACTGAGAGTAATCTGTAATAATTTAAATACGGAGGGACTTCTTTTGCTTGAAGTTTATTGTATTTCTGTTAATTCACCTGCAAAAAAAAATGGTTCAGTATGTTTCTCGACTTGCTCAAACAATTACCACTAATTGTTTAAAAACGCGCATTTGAACAAACTCTAACCCGGCAAAATGTGACAGATCAGTCACTAGTTTTGATCTTGACATCTCTAATAGCAAAATAGACCTGTCGAGCAAAGTGACGATCGACTCGACCTCTATATTTGACCCCATATTACGTCTTTACGTATGGCACCCATGAAGTTGCTGTGTTGAGTCATCATAGATATTCGATTATATCAAAGCTCACCTTTTTTTGGTATTCGCTAAGCATGTATTCAATATTTTAAAAATTAGTTTGCTAGGTAATCCAATTCTGTTCAAACAACTCGAATAAATTTCTCATCCACTACAAATGTTTGAAATGAAAAATTATGCATGCCATTCAACTTTTTCGACGTTGTTACGACGCCAACTTTTTTTGGACGATTCGTTACAGTTTTTTTTTTCGTTGATTGACCAACCTACTAACAAGAAGCCTGACAACAAGCATGCACTTGGAACAAAAACTAATTTGCTCGAGTAAAAAACATCGCAAATGCAACTCTGAGCCGACTCGTTTTGGGACTTATTTGCTCATCGCTCACGTATGAAAAGCTACCGTGCGACAATGATGTCCGCATACATAAGATTTTCGATTTTCAGGATGGTCAATCTCAGCGATAGTTCTTTATAAATTTGGAAATATTGAAATGTTAACTTTTCAAGAATTTTCAATAGAGCTTTGAGGAATGTTCATGTGGGACTCATGTTTGCATTTCTTTATCTCAGCCTGCTGCCATTTTTTCACTTAAACGTCATCGAAGTAAACAGACGCATCGTAAGCCGCACACCGTTTTCTATATTCACATCATTTTCAAAGCTAAAACAGCACACATACACCGAGATGTACGGATTCCAGCCCAGCACGGTGCGCACCACCGTAAACAGCGAGCCGTGGCAAATCTCGGCGGCAAGCCATGCAATTGCCATCGCCGGGCACCGGACACGCTCGGTCCAAGTCGTGGTAAACGGCCGCCTACCTCATGGCAAGCATCCGACCGTGTATGGACTAGTGATTTAGTTTAATTTATGACTGTAATCATGCGGCTACAACTTACCAATATGGGTTGGTTTTCATGCACCGCATTCATACACCTTCTACGACGGCCAGGGTTGCACTTTATGTGTGGTGATTTCGAAAGCTGTAGTTTCTGAATAACAAACCAGTCTACAGCATAAGGCGTTTTTCCCGCAATGCATGAGCTGGTAAAGATAAGTACGTTATCAGAGGTTTTCTTCCGCAATCGTGCGTTGGACCCAGAATTCGTTCAAGTCTGAAAGCAGGAAGAAATGTTTTCTCTTAAGTGTTTCTGATACAGACGGATTGCTCTTCGAGTGGAAGAAGAAAACGACTGTACTGTTTAAGATTGGTTGTTCACTAGTCGTTATCTCTATGTTGTTTAGCAGTCGATACATTGCCCAGCAAACAATTGTTTAGATTTGTTAGATTCACTTAATGGCGCATCTTACCATAAAAGCAATGCAGCACCCGCAGTTTAATATAATTTTAGCGGTAATTATTTCCAGTCATTCATAGATGGCTTATATTTTACAGATAAGAACTTACTTTGATTTAGTTTAGCGACAAGATTATTGTCGGACTGTTAGATGCACGCAAATAAACACCTATTTTATAGTGAGTTCAGTAATTGATCTTAAAAAATTAATCTTTCAGTCATTGTTGCTTGAACAACTTAAAAAATTGAACTTTTAAACATTTTATAATACGAACTGCTTAAGTTTCCTATAAATAACGTTATACGTCATTTAAGTCATTTTACAATTGTTACTTTCTGACCGTTTGACGACTTTTTTCTGAATTAAATGCAATGCAAATCAAACTACCCTAACCAACTGAGAACGTACAAAGCCTTAAAGCAGCGTTCCCGGATGACGATGAACTGTTCTTGATAACTGTTGAAGTGGTGTTAAGGTGGCCATCCACAACGCAGAAGCAGCTGCCATGCGGTTTGTGGAACTGTTCGTTCAATGGGGAGTGTCAGTTGATTTTGAACGAGA
>JASCZW010019877.1:0-13106 GCA_034211315.2 Aedes japonicus | reverse complement strand
CGAAACTGATGGCCGAGATATACCGTTCAACCGTCTCAGTTAGTATCAGAAGCTTCAGGATTGTTCTCACAATGTCTGGCATCGCTGGCGCAATGAATATTTGAAGAAGCTGAATCTGCTGTACCGTACCAATCAAAACGCTATCCAATCAACATTGGAGATGTTGTAATTATCAGGGACGAGTACCTTCCTCTGGCCCGCGTTTTTGAATTACCCAAGACCCGATGGTGTCACACGGGTTGCAACTCTTCGAACGCCCACTGGAGTCTTGAAGCGAGCTATAAGCAAGCTCTTGCTCATTCGAATCGGCTCTAGACTAATAAGACTTTGTATTGTATTGTATTTTTATTTTTTGATTGTATCTAGCTGGAGGTGCGTGACAGCTTGGTTGTAAGACAGACTCCTTCCCTAAGTCCGCTCTACTACGACGACCAATTCCTCAGAATCACTAGCCTATGTTGGCCTAAGTGGTGCCTTCACTTCGAACAGTCAGATAATTACCCCGATCAAAACATTCACCCTTTTCGAAGATGTTGTAATTATATTGACTTATTATGCCGATTAACATATCAGGTATTTTGGTTATTCATTCCATAAAATAAATGGATATAATTCCACGAAAAATTGTAAAATGTCGTATAGTCGCTAAGAAGTCTAAGAATTAATTTGCGGAATTAACCCGCCAGTGTGTCACACCTTATATTAGTGCCTTTTATGTAAACGTTCTGCGACGTGGCATTATCAAAATGACTAAAATATGTGATTCTTTCACTCCGGCAAAATTCTTGGTCTCACATGCAGGTTTATAGCATGGGATAAACCCTCTCACCGTCGAGAAGGTGGCAAATTTGACCCACGAGAGGGTGAAGTTTGAGCCGTCAAAGGCATGTTTCGGCGAAAATCCAGGGACATCCGGGTTGTCTCAGAATCATTGATAATTCATCCATTTCAAGGCTCGAAGTAGACTACTTATAAAAAATAATGAAGTTTGAAGCAGTCGTAAGGCATATTTCGGTGAAATCCTGCATTTGTCTCCTCCTGAAGGTCCCCGTAGTATACGTAGTATTGTCTCGGAATGGCGATTATGGTCGTTGGTCCATTTCTAGACTAGAAGTAGACTATTCATGAAAAATTATGAAGTTTGAGCCGTCAAAGGGCATGTTTCGGCAAAAATCTGTATTTGTCCCTTCCTAAATGGTTCTTCCAGGGCATCCGGGTTGTCTCAAAATGGCCAGTATGGTCATTGATCCATTTCAACGATATAAGTAGACTACTCATGAAGTTTCAGCCGTCGAAAATTCGGCGAAAATCTGCATTTGTCTCATCCTAAAGGGTTCCCCATAGTATCAGTGCAGTATTCTAGGTCTCAGGAATGGACTACTTATAAAACTCGATGACCGTCAAAGGCATGTTTCGGCGAAAATCGTTTTCGTCTCCCTAAAGGGTTCTTCCAGGCATCGGGTTGTTTCAAAATGGACAATATAGTGATTGATCCATTTCAACGCTAGAAGTAGACTACTTAACTAAAATCATGAAGTTTGAATAGTCGAAAGGCATGATTCGGTGAAAATATGTATTTGTCTCGTCCTAAACGGTTCCCCCGGTGCATCCGGATTGTCCCGGAATGGCCAATATAACCATTGGACCATTTCTAGGCTAGAAGTAGAACTACTCAACAACAATCATGAACTTTGAGACGTCGAAGGCATGTATCGAGATAATTCGTATGTGTCCCTCAAAGCTTCCGGGGCAGCCGGATTGCCCGGAATGGCCAATATGGTTATTGCTCGGTTTGAAGGCTAGAAGAAGACTATTCATTAAAAATTGTTCATTAAAATGAATTGTGAGCCATCGAAAAGCATGTTTCGATGGAAATTTTAACTGTCGCCGCCTCAGCGATCGTGGCAAACATGCCCTCTTCCGGAACAAATTCCTTGTGGCAAATCGGGTCAAAAAGGACAGTACTCAACAGAAACTGAAAATTGGAACTCCAATAAGCATTTTTACTGCAAAGACTTTAAAATTTAGTGATAAATAGTTTCCACATTGTGAGTTTGAAATCCGGGTCAATATGACCCGAAACATCTTATTCGTAAGTCTTTTTTAACAGCCCTTGAGAAATGTCAAAAAAATTTGACTTCAATGCAGAAACGTAACTTTTTATGATGTAGGAAAAGTCAAGAAAATTCAAACGGCTTATTGAAGAAAGTTAAAGCATTTATAAAATCCATTCCGAATCATATTGACCGCGCCACCTAAAATAGGTTAAACAAGAAAACGCCCGAATCTAGTCTAGAGTGTAAAAAATTGCAAACATTGTTGTATGGCGCATGAAAGATTGCACACAATTTCGTTGTTTACGCCTGCTTTGGCTTGGAATCAAATGAGTGGAAATTTTACGTGCTTGTTAAAATTCATTATTTTTTTCTGTGTAGGCCAAACATCTTTTTACTATAGAAAATCAAACTATATAAGAAGAATCACTTTTAACTAGACATAAAATGTGATAAGGACGAAAACATGTTTCTTTGACTGGGCTTCTGGTAATATGATAATATAGGTAGGATCCTTACTCAGTGGTACTAGCTATTTTAAAAACATTCGAAATTGGAAATTATTTAGGTGGTAACATTTCCAGTTCAATTGCATTCCATAAATTTTGGAAAACTGCTGTATATCCTAATTTAAGTTTCACTACAACCCAATATTAATTCAAACTTACAAGTAAATCTATTTTACCCGTTTTCCTATACGACAATCGGTTCTGAAAACTGCTCAACTTCACAGAGAAATTCCACAGCCATTATATGAACCAAAATGCACATAACTCGCGAACAACTTCAGCCACAAGTTTCCCTTCGCTAGCAAAAAAAAAAATAAAAAAAAAAACAATTCCCACCTAATAAACAACAGCGAACAAAAATTATCCTTCACTCATTCACCGCAACACTTTTGAGTAACTTTCATAGTTTTAGTTTGTTGATTGTTCGGGTTTTGTTTTATCCAATCCAACAACAACAGCGGGAGTCGACGATTTGTTCCGGTAGGAGTAGCAAGTACCTTCCCATTGTTGTGTAGTTGGTAACTCACCAGGTTGCGGAACTCCGCACAATAAACCCTGAAACTTTCCCACCTCGCCGAAAGGACCGAGAGAGCCCCCGAGCCACGTTCCGAGGATGGGTGAAATTGGCGCTCTTCCGGCTAACAACAAACCCTCAATGAAACGCGAATTAACAACAAGTACAGTGATGTGTGTAAAAATAAATTACTTCCATGCGCTGTGCCTTACTTGCTTGCCAACCAACCCAACTCAGCCAACCAATCAGCCCCGCCGAATTGCCATCCGTATGATCTATAGAGGCGGCGGAAAAACGAGGGTGGCATTTCCGTTTCGGTTGCACTCCTGCCACCCGTTTAGCAAGTGGGTCTCTGAAGTGAGAAAGTTTTTCATTTTTCCAACTCATTCAAAATCGTTCGCGGCTCCCGGGGGTGTTCGGCTGGAAATGTATTAGTCGCATATATTGTATGATCGATTGCATGGCAGGGCTTTCAGAAAAGGGGAAATTAGTCTGTTCCCTTTGGCGGAAGTTTCCATCCAAGGTAGAGTTCATTCCATCGACGCAGTTGGCCGTGACTAGACGTGTGACGTTCGATTGTTTTTTTCGCGAATCTGAATTTGCTCTCTGCCTGAATTTGACAAGTTTCCGAGAAGTGCAGATCTTACAGATCTGAGTTCCGATAAACGGTATGGCCGAGGAGAAGAAGAAGAAGGAAGAAAAGGAAGATCCTTGTGCGGCATTCGTGGGGAGCTATGTGCTGAAGACGATGCGGCTGAAGGATGAGAAATGGCAGAAGCTGATGGGAAATGAAGAGCTGAAAGTGATCGTGATGGAGTGGGTCAAGCGGGCCAACGTCCGGCGGCTTATCGTGACACTGAGCACTGCCGGGGCTCTGGTTCCAACGCATTATTTTCCGACGGCCGGCAAAGGGAAGCGATGTTTTTTCATCAAAATCAAGGAGACGGTGCTGGATGTTGATCTTATTCGGGAGGTGAGTAGGGAGTTGAATTTTTCTTCTGAATATAAAATCGTTGAGATTTGGTTGAGGACATTGAAGTTTCAACAACCATGCATTTTGGTTGAGCATTGTGTGAATGTTTGAAAAGGGGAAAGTATATGATATCTATAAACAAATATTATCCAATGGCAACGATTTGTTGCTGAATGAACAGGTTTTTGTGGGGATACTTCAACCGGGGAAGGTCAGAATTTAGTTGTTATGGTTCATTTCATTCACAAAACATATCAAGCACGTGGGTTACACGCGTGCTTTTACGCTTACATTTACGATTTGTTTGGACGCAGTTAGTGAATACGACGACCTTGTCGAAATATTTATGATGTGGCATCGGTTTATTGCACAATACAACTGCGAGTGATTCTTCTGTAGCAAAGGGATGTTAATGTGAGAAATCAGACGTACGGGAAGTATACACAAAAGCGCGTCATTTTCACTTCTTCTATTTCTCTAGAGACTGCATATGAGTTATTTAACGCAAGGAGGCTCACTGATAGAAAGTTAAGAATGATGAATAGATGAAAGCTCTGAAGTCGTTTTTTTTTTCGATGAATTTCTAACAACAGTTTTGGTGAAATTTACAATAAGATTAAGAAATGAATCTCATTGTGATCCAGGAGATTATTAAAAAGGGCAGAACTAGAAGTTAATTGAGTAGAAGTATGGACGAGTTTTATGCTTTGTATTTTAATATTTTCTTAGTTGTTATTAATTTTGAATAAATGGTCCGTTTCTAGAACATTTTTGTTTCTGTGTAAGTAAAAGAGAATGAAATTTCTCATTTTAACCTTCTTATGAATTAGCAAAAAGTAACACATAGTACATTGGCGTCAAAAATGGCCAATGACTATGACGCACTCTCAAAATTCCAATAATGGTCCTATAATTGACATTTTGACATTTTCTCAAAGATATTGGTATTGAATACCATCCTCAACAGATGTTTTTTTTCAAATGTTACTATTTGTAGCCCGTGAACCACCTGAAACCAGTTCCGGTAATAATCTGAAGAGGAAATATTTCAGAATTTCATTTGCTGGTGCCATCCGACTGGTGCCAAAAATTCATTTCATGGAACAGCAAGGAAAATTGTCCATTTCGCGTGAAATCAGTTCAGTACCTAAAGGAAATAGCAAGATTGTGTGCAACTTCTCGCGATTTTGTTTCATTTCTCATCATCGCAACTTGCAGCAAAAATGCAACATTGGTGCGTGGCCAAAACAGTAAACATCTTCAATTCGCTTCGAAAAAAATGTGCGAGATTGAAGTCCGGAAGTTTGATGGCTCACAAAAACCACGATCTCGATTCGTAACCGAGATTCGAACCGTGGCCGCCGACATTACGGCTCTAGATAGTAACCATTAAGCCACTTTAGCAAGTTGAAATTAATGAATTAACGCCCTACAGTTGCTTCGATCGTCGATGCACTCTGCGGTACAGCAATTAAGGGGACCCTCCTCTGGATTTGGGCAAAAATAAAGGCAAAGTTTGTATTTTTTTTTTGTGAGAGAATGAAAAGGCGGTTTGACGATTAAATTCGATTATTATTCAAGATTTCAAAGAGATAAAAATATTGTGAAAATTCAAAATGGCGGCTACAAAACGGCGATTTCCGTAAGCCTCTGCGCGCAAAACATGAGGCGACAACTTCAAGCCCGTAGCCTCTTGTAGTAGACAGAAATCAAATCTTTATCTCCTTGAAATCTTGAATAATAATCGAATTGATTTGTCAAAACCGAAAGTTCCAGCGCCTTTTCAATCTCCCACAAAAAAAATACAAACTTTGCTTTATTTTTGCCCAAATCCAGGGGAGGGTCCCCTTGTATGGCTTCGTTTATACCATAAAACGCTTTATGGATCAAGATGGGCGAAACTGCCTTTTCTGAAGCATACGGATTTCTCAAGATATGATTGCAGAAACTACAATTGCATTTTTTGTCTCCATTTCAACTTTTGGGTGGAAAAACGGACACTTGCAAGAACCTGATATACTGGTACCTTCGTCGGCTTAAATTTCATGGTTTTTCATCTAAAATTCATTGGTTATCATTTCAGGGACCAACAAAAGGATTTTTCCACTTTGATACTTCATAATCTCATATACTAAGGTATGCGCACAGCAAAATATAGCCCAAGAAAACTCGCAGTATAACATTATAAACCGAACATAAATTATCGTAATAAAGGGTTAATTTATAATTCATTTGCATCAAAATATTATTTGCCTTTCCTGTCGATTTCCAATGGTTTCGCTTCACAATGGCCCAAAATTTTTCAATTGGACGAAGTTCTGGGGCAGGGCTGGCAAATGTCATTTTCGATGAAAAATGACCCACGATGTTCACCGAAATACGTCTGAAAATCTCGCTGGGCGAGAAAACGATGATGGAAATTTTCTTCAAGTTCTCATCGATTTTTTCGTCATGACAGCACGTGACAGTGTTTTGGTCATCGCTTCTACAAGCACATTTATTGGTATAATTGTGAGATTAATCACAAAACTTCAAAAACAGTTTCCACTTTGTCGATAACATAGTATTGATTGGCTAATTTTATGTAAATTAGTAAGCTATTTCTGAACAAAAATATTATGGGTAAAATATCTCTGGATCGAATGATGGTAGTAAGAACGACAAGAAAGCTCATGATAGTTCGTTTCTTCTCGTGATAGTGAGAAGGCCCGTTTATTCATCGTCACATGATGACCGTGAGATTTACCAGCTCTGTTCTGGGGTATTCAGTGGATTACAGCCCTTTGGTACAATGTTGACGTTGTTTCCTGCATACCAATCAACGCCAAATCAGAGCAAAACAGCACAGAACTCAGTATATTATCCCAGATTTGGCAAGTTGCCACTACAGCCGGGAAGTCATCCTGTAGTACCGCGATAATAACGTAGATTTCATTGATAAAAACATAATTCCGCCCAACTGCACGCAGTTCCGGCCCATCGAGAGATTTTGGGCGATAATGAACCGGAAGCTTAAGAAAAGTGGAAAAACGGCTCGGGCGCGACTCAGATGACCAAAATGTGGAACAAATGTGCCAAAGATGTTGACTCCGGAAGTGTGCAGCGTTTGATGGGAAGAATAGAGAAGAAAGTGCGAGTTTTCATTAGAAACGAAGAGAAAAGATTTATGTTGATATTTTTTCCTTAGAGTACAGTGAATTACCTTTGTTTTGATGTATTAAACTTATTTGTACGTCAAACGGTTACAAACACATCAATCGCCGATTTTTGGTAAATAAATATATAGGGGTCAATTAGAGAAGCCGAGTCGGGCAAACTCTTGTAACTTGTTACTGTAGAGTTGTAACTGTAGAGTCGAGCAAAATTGCGCATTACCGTAGCCGACTGAGTGAGGATATCAATTTCAAAGATTATTCAGGAGAGGAGTTTTTATCTAGTTATCACTACAGCATTATTTCGTTGAACATTTTACATTCTTTTGAATTTCAGTGAAGATCTCTCCTTATCTTCCACATGAACTTCTTGGCAGTCACTACTGATGTTTTCGAAAATTCAAATCTAACAACCCAACTTGCATTTTTGGTAAGTTTTTTCTTGAGCTTAGTTACCTTCTAAACCTCTAACCCATCCTGAACTGTGAGGTAAAATTTCCAACACTTTAGGAAAGTTCTCTCACGAATTTCTTGGAAAATCTTCCTAAATTTGTTGGAAGTTACTTCTTGAACTTTTGAGTAATCCTTTTCAGAACTACAGGGAAGTTTGGTCCTAAATGTCTGAGAAACTTTTTCTTCTAATATTTCTCAAAAGTATCTACCTGACTTCTGGCAATTCCTGAACTTCGAGAAAGCCTCATTCTGAAATTCAGGAATGTTCGATTCTGAACTTCAAGGAAGCTATCTGGTACCTATCAGTAGTTCCAATTAAACTGTTGGGAAGTTTTTTTCGAAACTTCTGGGAAGTCCTCTCCTGAATTCCTGAAATTTCTGAGAAATACCTTCTGGAACTTATAGGAAGTGCCCTCTCTGGTAAAATTCTTCCTGAAATTTGGGGAAATTTTATCCTGAACTTCTCATAGGTCCCATCCTGGACTCCAAGGAAAATTTTACCGAACTTATGAGAAAGTCCTCTGCAGAATTTTTAGGCAAATTCCATTACATTAGATGGAAGTTTCTTCCCGAACTTCTGACTATGCTTCTTCCAATTTTTTGGGATGTTTTCTCCTAAGCTGTGGGGGTTGTTCCTGAATTTCTGAGAAAACCTGCTAACTACTAGGACGTACCCCCTATGCTTCTAGAAAAAAATCTGATCTTTGGATAGGTTTCTTTCAGAAGTTTCAGAAATCTAAAATTCTGACAGGTTTTCTTCTGAACTTTGGGAAAATTCTCTAGCCCTTCTGGGAACTAACTATACTTTTGGAAAGTTTTTTTTCCAGAATCTCTAGAATATCGTTTCGTAAAATTCAGAGAAATTTTCTCCTGAACTTCTTGGTCGGTATCGTTCTGAGCTTTGTTGAAGTTTGTTCCTGAATTTATAACAAATTATAGGTAGTGCCCTCTCTGGAAGTTCCTAAGCTTCTGAGAAATCCTCGTCTTCAAACTTCTTACTGAAGCTCTGAGAAGTCCTCTCCAGATTTTCAAGAAACTGGGGTTCGGGAACTGAACTTCTGGGAATTTCGGGATATTTCTACCTGAACTACTAACAAGTTCTCCCTATATATCTGAGAAGTTTCTGCCTGACCTTCGGAACGGTATTTTTTTTCGAGGAAGTCTCTTCCTGAACTTCTAGAAAGAATCTCCTTGGAACTCTGGGAAGTTTCCTTCTGAACTTTTTAGGATATGCCCTAAATTCTGGGTAGTTTCTTTCTATATTTCTAGGAAACTAGGACTAATTTCATAAACCACTTAACTCGAGCGTAAATTTCCAAATCCCAAATACAAATGTACTGAAATGATGGATTTAGACGACCTTGCAAAGAAAAATCAGAGTTCTAAGATTAATTTTACCAGCTCATCACTTTTACTGTTGTTCTGAGTCTGCGTGCGGTAACCGACTAGGCTTGAGAGCAATGTTAGGATTACAAAAGTAATAAAGCTATGCCCATTTAGAATCCGGAATAATAAAATCATCTGTTTATCGGTAACGGATTGACGTACAAATAAGTTTAATGCATCAAAACAACGGTAATTATCTGTATTTTAAGGACAAAATATCAATACAAATCATTTCCCTTCATTTCTTTTGAAAATTCGCACTTTTTTCTTTATTCCTCCCATCAAACGCTGCACACCTCTGGAGTCAACATCCTTGGCTCATTTGTTCAACATTTTGGTCATCTGAGTCGCGTCCCGAGCCGTTTTTCTACTTTTCTTAAGCTTCCGCTTCATTATCGCCCCAAATCTCTCGATGGGCCGGAACCCCTCTCCATGGCTGGATTTTGTACCAGGACGCTGGTGGGAGGGCCCAATCTCATGTTATTGATCCGTGATAAATGTAGCTAGGTCATGTCATGCCAAAGGTCCAGCCACACCAAGTAGTGATAATATCACACTCGCTCCTCTTTCTATTTAATAGCCGCGTCGTACCACGCATGTAAACAGGCACTAAAGTTGAGTGTGATATTGGCGGGTTGGGCCGCAAATCACCAAAATTTTAGTCATAGATAGATTTATTCAATTTTGAAAACATTTAACATTCAATTTGAGGTGGAAGTTTGAACTGTGTCATAGAATTTCCTATGCAGTGGACTTCTAGACCGTGACCATAAGTATTGTGGTTTTGTGGGATGCGGAGGGCCCGTTTATGAACTCAGAGTATCGTATCACTGGGGTTTGTCTTAGGTGTGTTTGTTCAGAATGAAAGAGGTGTGCTACCGGTGGGCTTTGCCGCAATTTACGCTTAGACGAGGCTAGAAACAGTTTGCAGACCAAACATACATAAATTGAAATTTTAATTCTAATTCTAATTTAAATTATAATTCAAATATGTGCGTTATACGACAGCCGATTTTCAAATTATAGCAAATCATAGAGAGATGTTACTTTGATATAGCAACTTGTGGCGTAAAAACAACATGAAATTTACAGTGGCATCTCCAAATAGCTTGGTCACATTGATACTACACGGAATGGCTCTTTCTATCTTTTCGGGATTTGCCGTAAATCATTGTTATGCAGAATTGTAAATTAACAATTTTTTATCACCTTCAGTTTTTTTTTTAAACACAATTAAAAAAAAAACTTATTGAGCGTATTAGTAGAACGATTGTGATTAGGAAACAAAGATAATTTCAAATTAACACTTTATTTAGACTTTTTTAAATAAAAAAATAAAAATTGAAACACTTTTTTCATATAATTACTAGTAAACGCGAGTAAATTCCTTCAAATTCCACTGGAGATGACTTGTCTTCTGACAAATAGGCCTTTTTCGTCAGCGACTTACAGACTTCTTCAGTGTCAAGTGCTCGACTTATGATTTTCTTTTTGTAGTATTTTTAACCGCCTACCCTAACCACCTACCCTAACCTATCCTTGTTCCTTCCCATGGAGTTCATGTGGTCTGAATAGACTAGTTCGCCATGACCCCTCCTTCACCATCGGCTTTGGACTGACTTGCGCTCTTATTGCCCCACCAATTGCTGCAAAATGAAAATGAAATGATAATTTCCACCCAGAAACACATTAACATCATGCCATGGACCTTGATCACTTCCGGATGCTTTGGAATCGGTTCCAGTAGGGTCCAAAACGGACACTTTTAGAACCTTTAAAACTTGTACGATCGATGGCGCTAGATCCACGGGTTTTCTCCAGAAGTTTTATGGACATGTTTTCCATGCCATGGACCAACATGGAGATTTAACCACTTTTGGATACTCTGAGACCGGCTCCGGAAGATCCAAAGCGAATACTTTCGGAGCCTCCTATACTTGCACCGTTCAGAAGATCAAAATTAATTATTTTCCCCCCAAAGGTGCAATGACATTATGTTATGGACCAACCAGGAGTTTTTCCACTTCAGGAACTAGTTCCGGTAGGACTCAAAAGACCAATTTCAGCACCTGGTCTATTGGTACTGTTCGACAGTTTAAAATTCTTAGTTTTTCACCAAAAGTTTCAAAAAATCATGCTATGAACCAATAAGGGAATTTGGATCTCTGAGACTGGTTGCGGTATGTCTCAAAACGGACACGTTTAGAACCTCATACCATCGGATGGCTCGAAATTCCAAATTTTACCGAGAATTATAAAAGCATCGTTCCACGAATCAAAAATAAGGTACGGAAAGTGTCTATTTTGGACTCTATCGGATCTGGTATCAGAGTATTTGGAAGTGATCAAATCTCCTTATTGGTGCAGGCGTAACTTGAATATATTTATGTATAAGAAATCATGAATTTTGAGTAACAATACATGATATTCTCAAAGTGTCATTATCGGGATCTACCGGAATCGATTCAAAAATTATCAGCCTTGTTGATCCATAGAATTAAGTCCGTATGCTTCTGGGAGAAAACCAATGAGTTTTGAGCCGTCCAAAGGAACCAGATCACGAGGTAGACCCTACCGGATCCGATATCAAGGAATCTGGAAGTGGTCATATATCACCAGTGGGTTTCAAATCATTAATTGTAAGCCGTCAAACGATACCAGTATTTGAAGTTCTGAAAGTGCCCGTTTTGGGTACTACTGGAACCGATTATAGAGTTTGTGGAAATGACCAAACTTCCTTGCTGTTCCATGGAATGAAAGTGTTGTAGTTCTGGATGAAAAATTATGAATTTTGTGCTGTCGAACGGCACCAGCAAATGAGATTGTGCATGTGTCCTCTTCAGATCACTACCGAAATCGATTCCAGCTGCCCCGTGCCAAAAAGGGCAAAATTGGAAACAATCCAACTGAGAATTCTATTATTATAGAGCCGGCAAAATTGTGCCGGCATGAAAAATGTAGGAATGTGATCAACTTGCTCAGTATGAAATAATTTATTGCTAAGGTGATATTTCAAAATGAACAAAATAAATCATACACCTGCCTTTTGTTATTGAACAGTTATGCCTTTGACGTTATTCTTCAACTTTCGATACTTAGTGTGACTCCTCTTAGCCTTCAACACTGCTTCCAATCGATGCGGTTCACTTTCGACAAGATTGAGCTATTCCGAAGCAACATGATCCCAAGCTGTTTCGAGAGCTTCAAAATAGTTATTTTGGTTGGTTACTATAACCCTGATTTTCAACCGGATTCAAATCAGGGGATGGCAGATGTCATCTAGGCATTATGATTCGATTAGAACATGCGAACGCTCCCGAATTAATGATACTCACACCTACATGCTATATTGTCTCCTGAATGTATCGATCCTTGTATGCTTCATCAGAAGCTTACCGAACTCTCGAGCGCCGTTATTGTCCGAATAACTCAAACTTACTCTCGTCCGTCCATAAAACCAGTTTCAAGAAGTCTTCCGACATACCAGCATTATCATTTTGGACAAACAACAGTCACGTCAACCTACAATTTAATCCACTGTCGTTAAACCGTCGACGAACAGTACGTCGAATAACACTTAGATAGGGTAATTCAGCAAACTCTCTCGATGAAAATTTCGGATTTTGCTTAGCCAATCGAACAATCCTGACATCCTCATGGTGTGTTGTCAAACGATGACAGTCTTGCCCGGATAAGTTTTACACTATTCCTTGGCATTCATACTTCCTCGACATGTGTTGCACAATTTCAAGTGAAACTGAGTCATTTTCCATCAGATCCAATTAAATTCACTTCTGTTTCATCCGCCTTTTTTAACCATTTTTGAGCACAATCCAATCCAGATGTTCCTTCGCAAATTTTAAACGTGCCTGGAGATGCTTCCGTATGAACATTAGAACTAGGGCTTCTTCCAATCAACTGCTTTTCAACAACCATCCTGGAACTCACCGACAAGTTCAGGTCGTCTCTGATCTTCGTTGCTGACATGAATGGATCAATGTTAGAAAGTATTTTAATATGGCCGTCATCCTTAGCTGTAGTTATTGTTTTGTCGGTCACTGTATC
>JASCZW010019876.1:0-13098 GCA_034211315.2 Aedes japonicus | reverse complement strand
AGTGTCGAGTTGTTCCTACAAAGAATGTTGTAAACTTAAATCAATTTTTTCTCAGATTTCTTTAGAAAAGTCGTAGTGGGACTTTTATGCCTAGAATTTCAACATGGGACAATCTAACTTGATATTTTTTGATACAAACTCAGTACAAAGTATATAATTTTTTGTGTGTATCCAATAGTATAGTTAAAAAATTAAGCATATATTGAAAAAGCTGCAATTTGACCAAAAGCAACATGGGACAGTTATGCGTAGAACGGCAGTATACAGGATGTGAAATTCAAATACAGGGTGCACAACTTTTCGATTCATGCATCTACAAAGACGAGCTCTGTCTAGTTTACAATCGGGTTGATGGTCAAGCCATTGAAAATATGGCAGACTTATATGACTTATTAATTATCGCTGCAACGTCGCATTTCCGTGCGATAGGATAAGCAGCCTTTTAACAAAGTTTGTCAAATTTGGCTGCTCTCATGGGAATGACCAATCAGTCCCAACCAAGATTTGTCCAACGCAGTTCTATTTTCCGGAATCCGGCAAGCAACGTCTTTGAAGACGGCAGCTGCTCAAATTCTTCTTTCACTTTGTCAACGTTTCCAGACACAATCCCTGACGTTCTTTAGCTATGTGAAGTAAGTCATCACATCAGGATTAGTGCAGGTGACGTTACGCGTTAAAGGGTAGATTGGAGATTTGTTGAGTAGCTTCTTTAAAAAACCAGTAAAAGATCTACAGTCGATGCTTGAACCTTTGTTCAGAGCCCGACGGTCATGCCCACGATAATTTTCTTAGTGGGAATCCGCTATTCCGCGCTAATGAAAAAGAATACAACAGTCTATCCCACGCATTTGTTGACCCTTGAATCATTGAGTTATTATTCAATCAGTTTCTGCCATTGATGTGTTCTAGTTGAACAGAAAACAACATTTTTTAACTTTTGGCAATGGAAAGTGTGCGATGGATAATTCGACAAAGATTTTTAATAAGGGCCTAACTGACAAACGTAAACAATGGCTTCTTCCGTAAATTTCTCGTGGTACAAAGGCTACCCATGTAAGTCTCCCATTTTATCGGATAGGCGAACTCTTCCTCTTCGAAATGACCATGGTGGATTGAATAGACAAGTTTTGAATGACGGAAAATCGCAGAAATAGCTATTGTTTACGTTTGTCAGTTGGCCCAAATGAAAAATGACAAAATGACACACATGTTCACTCAAGTTTGCCGGAAATTAACTCAGATTCTACTCAAATTATCAATTTGAAAAAGTTGTGAGGAACCATTCCTGCCATATGACAAAAATTCCCGATGGATGAAATTCCTGACTTTTTCCCGAAGATTTTGGATTCCTGCATTTTTCCCGCATTTCCCTATTCTCCCGAGTCTGTGGCCACCCTGATATTGCTTTTCCGTCGAGTATTGTTTTTCTGTTAGCCTATGAGCAGGATTTATTAAGCGATAAGTCAGTTCATAAAGGTGCATCTGTTTATTGAGAGCTCCACATACATATTTTACTAGATAACAGGTTCCTATCTTCGGTCAAGTTGTTCAAGTAAACAAACATAACTCAGAATTTATTTGGTCGTTCACTTTTATTCCACACCGTGTAAGGTTAGAAAGTTGCAGCCATAGGTGATTTGCTTGCTAAGATACAGTGAGACTAAGCTCGCACATAGGGATAAATGTGCCAGTATTGGCCATAGTTTTCAATTATGTTCACCTCATTTAGAGCCATAGTGTTCAGTGGGGGGCACCTCATTTAGAGCCTCAGAAAATGGTCATTTTTTGGTTTGGTTTCTTCAACAGAACAATGCGGCAGCATAGTGCTTTTTATTTGTTTATTGAAATACATGTTTGAACTCTATTATTTAATTTTTATATTTCAAAATTTAACAAAATGGCGGCAGTGGCAGGCATTTTGTGGAGGCCCTCCGGAAAATCCTTTTTTTTTGCGGTAATCACGCTTCAGCTTAAACAATTCATCTGAAACACACAAAACATGTTTCATTATATAGGTAAGGATTGTGGTCAGGGATTGAAACTCGCAAATTTTCATAATCATTTATATTTATCAAAAAAATTTGTAGAAAAAATAAGTGTCGGATTTATACCCTTTCATAAACGATTGAAATTATTTAAACAATAAGTTTTTGAAAATGTCAGAGTTTTAATCCCTGGCGGTGACCTTAATCTACAAACGGAAACTTTTTTACAATTATTAGTGTATCCATGTAGTATGCAAAAATATTTTTTTCAACAAAATGGCGGCCGTTGAAAAAGTCGTTGTATTTTGTTTATGTCGGCTCTCCTGGTCGCAGTTTTGATCTGAAACCTGCTAACCCAAAAACAAGAACTTTAATTACATTTACAATTAGTAGATGAGTTGAAAAATAAGTAAAAAAAATTTGCGCTTGTGGCGTAACTTTTTAAAAAAATCTAGTATTTTTCAATCATTTTTTCGACATTTTATCACATTTTTACATATAATATTACAATAATTTTTTAATTCATATAGAAAGTAAACTATAATAAACACATAGTTTAAGTTTCAGCTTAATCGAATAATTAGTTTTCGAGTTATCACCGGCATAAACTCAGAAAATGCTGTTTTGAGAAAAACGTGTTGAAAATAGGTCTTGCTGGTTAAGCGTCTCTTTATACCAGCTGCGCGCGAAAGAGGCGTCTTCGAAAAACGATGAAAAGAAACACTTTGAGTTCGAATTTAAAAAAAGGGTTTTTGGAGCGTATTCTACGGGAAATTTAATAACTTTTCATATAGAAAAAAACATGATTCTTTTGGTCATTCTAACTGTATATCCCCCTTAAGTGTTCGACAGGGTATCCACCAAATTCAAATGAATGTAACTCTGGCAATTATTGACCGATTTCCACTCTTCCAGTACGGAGTCACTATTCGGGAATATCAATTGAATTTCCACGAGTGGATGTCAAAATCTTAGGAATAATTCGTGAAAAACTATTTCTAATCCTTTGTAGGCCATATGCCAAGTTATCTCCGGAACAGTCATTCTGTAACAGGTTCCCATGGAGGCTCATGGGACAGGTCATGAATATATTTTGAAGGAAATCCTGGCAATATGAGTATCAAAATTCATGGAATTCCACCAAAAGGCTATTTCTCAACGTTATGTGGCCATCTGATGTTTTGTTCCTTGGACGATTATCCTGGAACAGATTCCCGTGAGGTCTCCAGTGGCCATGAACATAGTTAGAAGAAAACCCTGGCATTATGGGTATCGAAATTCATGTAATTTCTCCAGTAGGATATTGCTCAACGTTTTGTGGTCATCTTATGAGTTGCCCTCGAATCGGTGCATCAAAGAAGATGCAGATTCAAATCATCAGATGGTCACGAATTGGTGCGAATTAACCTTTTGATTGATTTCATCAATGTTTATACCGATATTGTAAGGGTATAAACACTTTTATGGCCACTCCAGGCCCTGAAGGAACCTGTTCCAGAATGGCTGTTCCGAAGAAAAATCATCAGATAGCCACAAAATGTTGAGAAATATCCTACTGGAGGATTTTCATAAATTTGTACACCCATATTACCAGGGTTTCCTTCTAACTATGATCATGGCCACTCGAACGCTCACGGAAACCTGGGGCCGTATTTTGGAACTCGAAACGAAGAACTTTTTCTCACAAGCGTTCGTTTCGAGATCCAAAATACGGCCCCTGTTCCGGGGAAAAATCATATGATGGCCACAAAACATAGCCTTCTAACTTTTTAAATTTTGAAATCGCTGGGGTATCCTTCTATATATGTTCATGACCACCCATGGGAACCTGTTGCAGAATGGTCGGTCCGGGAAAAGATGCTGCCGTTGCAGCGGGTAGGAAACAAAACCAAAATTCCACGGAACTTCTGATGAATTTGATTTAGGTAGCATATCCGCTCCTAAATTAGAATTTTTACAGCAATTGTAAAGCGATATGATTGAATAATGTGAATAATGTAACTTTTGTACGTAAGGTAAGAGGATGTAATGTTAGCCTAGCTCCTTCATTCGGCCCATGTACCAAATATGTCATTATCTCAGTGATAATCAACAAAATTAAGTAGCTATCAAGATGATCGATTTATTTCAAACCAATTCTTACATAATTAATCAATTTATGTAGTTCGCTTCCGTTTAATATATGATTTTCTCAACTTTTCAGGCATCATACATTCACTGGTTAAGCTGAACAGAATATAATCATGATCTTCGAATGGTCTAAATTGGGCTAAATTGAACCGATAAATCGAATAATGCAGCGTAGATGCACAGACAATATTCACACGTTATAAATTAACAGTTCACACAATTAAAATAACAATGATTTAACAAAACAAAAAACCGTGGACCCAATGTTAGGGGCATGTTTTCTTCTTTGTTCTCAACTATGGCCTGATGTCTGGATAACTTAGTAAAAATATTGTTATTAATAAAATTGGCAATGTATGAGTTTCGGTTGTATATTTTCCAAAATAGCTCATCTAAACACATTCCAAAGGAACAAAACCTGTGCAGAGTGAATTATTAGGTTTTCATAATCGGAGAGCCAATAAATCATATGTGAAAATCTCTTGAGTGTTTCAAAGCAGTTTTAGTTTAATTTGTTTTCTGAAATTATATAAAGGGGTAAAGCGAATACAGCTGGGAATGCCTTAAATCATAAAATCAGGAGAGAAAACAATACGAAGACTATATTTAATAAAAAATCGATCAAATGGGACAAGGTTGAATCCATCAATAGACCCAATTTGATGCTTGTAGACCGATATTAAATCCATATCCCTCGAAAGTTTCTGACTTTATAAAATGAGTGGTATAGCTTTTCATGATACATACCATCAAATGTCTTATTAAACGTATCTAAGCAAGTGTATAACTTGCTAAATATCGCTTACAGCTGAAATACATTATGAGTTATATTCAAAAATGTTATCAATCGTTGCATATTAGGCTGAGTTAAGGGACACATACCCTATATACGCTCATAGAAGTAAGACTTACTCAGGCTAGGATTATTTTGTGATCGAACGAAAAGCCATCGACCTAATTTAAAAGGATTTTTTTCCGGAGCCAAAAGATATTATTTATATTATCCAGATAACACATTATTTTGAGAAAAGGATCAGAACACGCGAGTTCAACCGATGGGCCCAATTGTAGATCTATACGATCACGTTGAACGTATGTTGAATGTACATTTCGTTTTATTTTTTTATTTAATCAAAATAGGTCTTATCTCGCATTATCTACTTTTTTTAACATACAAAGATAACCTATGTTAAAAAAAATCAAATGAACCTATGAACATAATTTCATAACGTTAAGTCGCCCCTGTTCAGTTATCCCATCAACACGATTTTTCGTAACGAAAGTTTTTAATTTGTATTCCCCAATTTCTTCAAAACTTCGAAGAAAAAACAAGCTAGCTTCAAAAATGAGAAGAAAGATTAATATTTTCCGGTTAGTTCCAACTACCTTTATTGCTTGTCTTAACAGATAGGCGTATTTCGTCTACAATGCAGAAGTCTGCACATTGTACACGAAATACGCGTATCTGTAAAGATAAGCAATTAAGGTAGTTGCAATTGAATAGAAAATACTAATCTATCTTCTCATTTTTAGTTACAGGCATTCCATTAAGCAGCTTACACTTTTGAGGATTCATAGTTTCAAAAGATTAATGGATTGCCAAAGAAATCCTAGAAAATCGCAATGAATATTGAAATTGTATTTTTCATTTACGCATAGTTAGTGAAAAGTTTCGATTAAATCAAGCAACTGCTATAAATCAAGCAACTTTTTATGACAAAAAAAGTTCTATAGAGCGGTTCACGCCAAATCAGTATATGACAAAACTTTAGTATTTTAGATTTGGCCGAAACTTGGCAAACGTGTTCGGAATAAAAGTATAAGTGTTTTGGCACGAGGAACGGTCGTTTTGATACGAGAGTAACTTTTGAGAAGAGCATTTGTGTTTTTGATACAACAGATTTTGAAAAACAGTAACTCGGAAATCGTTCGTTTTACAGAAAAGGTGTCTTAGAAGAAATGGCAGGGAAACAAACTGTCAATGAAAACAAATATGCACTGAAAAATAAAAACCTAAAATTCAAATTCCCAAAATACGCTATTGTAAATTTTGTTTTACATTTCGATGGTAAAATTTGGACAAAAAAGCCATTGTTTTAGAGGTAAGAACAACATGGACAAAACATTGTTAAAAATGTTTGCGAAATTTCGTCCAAATGCAAGCGGCTCGTGCCTAATTTCGTCATTTTATGGCCAGTTTCGCCTGGAGCTGCTCTATAGTGCCAAAACTTAAAACGATGCTCTTCCGGTGTTAATTCTAAAAGCCTTTGTTATTAAAATCATAATGTTTTTCCCCTTTCAATTGTTACTGAATACTTAATTATTCATATTCATAGAAATAACTTTTGAATTGCGATAAAATGAAACAATTGCACTTCGAGCATCTTACTATCTCACAAGTCCGTCCATCAAGTTGAAAGGTCAATATAACAAGCAGCAGACTCGGTAACACAAATATTTTCAAAATAAACATCATACCCTCTTCCATAGATATACCTATGATTGAGGCAACGAAAAAATAACCAAAATGTTAGATTCACGCCAAAAGTGCATCGTATTGCACAGGGCGAATTTTAATGGAGCTTTGCACCTGCACTTTCTCTGATTTGTCCGCCGAGCACAGAGCCGCAGAAGCGTGAATAAGAAAATCACAAAATCACGGAGAGATATTACTTCGCGGCTGGTTGTTACGCTGGTGTGCTTTTTAGTCCCGTTGCGCTCGTCGAATTCATAAAACGACAACAGTAGCACACCTATGAGATATGCGGAATGTGTATTTTTATAATTCCTCCACCGGCTAACAAACGGCAAACAGAACCGAATTCATTCGACGATGATGGCCAAGTCCGCGGCTGGCGATTGATTCAGCGCTGCCCGCTTCAAGCTCTTTTGTCACATTTCAAGCGGATGATTTTTTTACGTAACCGAAATGACAGAATGTGAAAATGAGAATATACGTATAGACATATATCTCAGCTCGTTATAGCTGCTAGCACCCTCTGTAGTTTTAAGCGTCTGTCCACATCACGGCGCATTACATTGCAATACACACGTCCCTTCATTCCCGGTGCATTCCGGACGCAAAAAGGGTTGAAGGTCTGCCCGTTTGAAATATCATCGAATACCTGCACTTGCCTGCAATCCCAACAAAGAAAGAACGGCGTAATTTAAAGAAAAGGTTGATCGGGCAGCAAGCACTGCTATCAAATTTCACGGAGCCACTTACATCCCTCCTTGGAGAACTCGATCTCTCGGAGCAGCTTAAGGTCTTCTAGTGATACCATTTTGCTGGTGGATTTCCTTTTTGATTAGTTACACTGCACAGAAAAAAAAAACAGATGATGGGATTTTCCAGAATAATTTTCCTTCACTCAGCCCACGCACCGCAAAAACGCACACTATTCACACGCGGATTTTCCACTGTCGCAAAGGCGCGAATCGTTTCAAGTAATTTCAAGAGGATCAGATCACACTTCAGTTCGATTTTGGTCCTATCTTCTCGTTCGGCTCAGCCGTCGAAAGCCTTCTAGAACCGTATTATAGAATGCAATTTACCCCTGTAGGGGGAAAACAAAACTGGTCGAGGGAAATCGGTTTTATTAATAACTTTTTTCCTTTACTCGGTCTATTTTCGACTTATACTAAATCTGTATTCGCCACCGTGAGAAGTGCAGTTCTTCTCGCAAGTGCTTTGCTACTGCTTCTCACCAGAAATACCGACCGACGTCGATCACGATGTCCACGGCATGGGAGCTTGATCCATCGGATACTGCGCGCCTTGGAGCGAGCTCCAAACACACATACACCTGCTCATTAAAAAAAAAACGATGCGCACATGTTGGAGAGAAAACATAGGCACCTCACTACTACCAAACATCCGGCGCGCGGGCAACAGGTAAACTTTGGCGCTTCAAGAACATGTGCTACTTGTATGCGTACGCTTTACCCGCGCTCGATGCCAGTTTTCAATGTGTTTGTATTGTTTTAGTCGGTGGTTTAAGCATCTCTAAAACGTCACACACGCTTAAGCAGTTACTTTTCGATTGCGCATCGAAGTGGTTCGTATCAATATTTATGTCGTTTTAAATGGGCTGCATTTTTATTTTATTTTATTTTTGAAAAAAAAATCACTGCTTTAATTGAAGCGGTTGGAAGCCTCGGTGTTACAAAACGAGGCTGTTCGATCACATAAGCAGTAAATTTAGTCTTATTCTGTTCTACAACTGAATAGCGTAGAGAAGCCGTACAATGTCGTAGTAGTCGTTGAGTCCTACTAAGAATGGCACACCGAATCCCCTGTTCCGGTGGTATAAGTCCATCACACAGCTGACCCATAATTTACGGTATTAAACGACGTCTGGTTTGGAAGGTCTAACAAAACCAACCGACCGACGGTTGAAAAGAGGATAAACATTAAACCCTTGCCCGAAGGATGAGCCAGTGCAGATCTATAAACTAGGATATAGGGTATGTGTCCCTTGACTCAGCCTATTATGCAACCATCGATCACATTTTTTATTATAACTCATATAGTTTCTAAGCTGTAAGCAAGATTCAAGTAGTTATACACTTGCAAAGATAAGTTTGATAAGACATTTGGTACCATGTATCACTAAAAGTTACACAACTATTTTTAAAATGCCATAAGCTTTCGAGGGATGTGGATTTAATGTCGGTCCATAGGCACCAAATTGGGTCTATTCGTGGATGTAACTTCGTCCCATTCGATGGATTTATTACTAAAGGCAGTCTTTATTCAATTTTTATTTCCTAATTTTATGAATTAAGGCATCGTAAACTGTACTCGATTTACTTGATACAACATTTCACAAAACAAACTAAAGTTAAACTGCCTCGAAACACTTAAGCGATGTTCACATATGATTTATCAGCCATTCAATAATGAAAACATTATAATTCACTATACAATGATTTTGTCTCTTCAATTTGTGTTCAGATGAGCCACGTGAATATAAACAACCGCAAATTCATGCATTTCCAATTGAAATTTTACCAATAACAACCTTTTACAACGTTATTGATACAACAGGCCATAATTGGGAACATCCGAAAAATTTGTCCCCAACATTGGGTCTACGATTTTCTTGTAAAATCATTGTTATTTTACCTATGTGAACAGTTAGTTTGTAGCTTGTAACTATTTTCTGCACATCCAGACTGCATTACTTGCTTTATCGATTCAATTAAGCCAAATTTAGATCACTTGAAGATTGTGTAGATCATCGGTTCAGCTGAACCAGTGAAAACATGATGCCCCAAAAGTTCAAGAAATCGAAAATTACGCAGAAGTGAACAACTTTATGTTGATTGATATTGTCTCAATTGCTTCGGATTACATCGGTCATCCTTATAGCAACATGATTTTGTTGATTATCGCTAAATTAATGACACATTTGGTACATAGGCCGAATGAAGGAGCTAGGCTAACATTACATCCCCTTACCCTATTTGTGATCTATTGCAAAAAAACCGCAACCAAATCCGATGGCTAACTATGGAGTATCATCAATTTTAAATTTTAAATTTTCTGTCTCAGAGGGGTTGGAGACGTATGTGTTAACACCATCTCACATCATATGACCTACGAGAAGTGCGCATGAAGGCACATGTCTTTTCTAAGAAATCGGCGAGCTCTTCAGAGGAAGTAGATGCCAACGTCTCTGCAGAACAAAAGGTGATTTCCCTGTTTTAATGTCCTCTAGTTTTAAAAGTGGTTATAAAAGCCAGGAGACATTAATTTACTGGCTTTAAGGGCATTGAAAGGGTGCTCCCTTAAGCACTGTCGGCAAAGGCGCAGTTACAAACTAATGCAAAAATGGTACCCAGGCATCGAAATTAATAACTGTGGAAGTGCATTTAGAACACTAAGTTAAGAGCAAGCAATAAGCGAATTGTGAAATCAATATGCTTGAAATGCTGAAAGAAGAAGAAGCGCTTTGAAAAGTGCTTCCAAGGTGAACGAAATTTACAAGCAAGTATCGGCGTGTAGCTACTTTGAAATTTTCGGAACTGAAACAAGCTGGAATGCAGATCGATTTAATTTACAGTGCTGGAAATAGTAATAGGTGTGAGCATTGCAGGAAGTAATCTATCCTACACGCTATCATAATATAAATGTTGTCGAACGCCATCTCGATTTGGGATTACTTGCTCAGAGGCTAATTTGTGGCACAGAACTATCTGTCAAAATTTGGGATGAGCGTGAGAAAAAGTATAACTTGTGAGGGTCAGTATTTCTCGCTCGTGGGTCAAATTTTATCTATAAACGTGCATGTGAGACCAAGAATTTGACCAACAGTGAAAGTATCACATATTCTAGTAATTTTTTCACTGCCATGTCGTAGAACGTTTAAATAAAGGCACTAACATCAGGAGTGCCACTGCCGGGTTATACCGCAGTTCATCCTTAAACTGCTTACTTTCAATCTTAGGGAAACGACTAAAAGTACACTTTTCGTTTTCGTGGAAACTTATGTTGTTTTTTTTTTTCATTTGTTTTATGGAATGAATAACCAAAATACCTGGTTTGCTAATGGTATAATAAGTCAATGTAATTGCAACATCTTCGAAAAGGGTGAATGTTTTGATCGGGTTTATTATCTGACTGTTCGAAGTGAAGCACATAGTTACAGAAAAGTTTTACTTAAGGTGCCGTTATTTCTAGTATACACTCAGTAGCAAAAAAAAGGCGAGCAAAATTTTGCTCCTAAATAACGCCATGTTCACTGCTCTGTAACTTTGTCAATTATCAATATTTTTGACTGAAAATTTGACAACACTATAATTAATGTATAGACCTCATATGGCCAAAATTGGGCGTATTGATAAAATTTATAAACTTGAAGTTATCGTAACATATATGAAAAAAGTAATTTTTGGACATAGCAATTTCAAAAATCCGTATTTCTGTGGAAAATTTAGGTAGCGTATCAAAAATTCTTCCATAGCTTAAAACAGTACAGAAAATCATGTGGTCAAAATTTGAACTGTTTCCACTAAGTGGTTTGGACTACAGCTGGCATCAAAGTTGACGCACAAACGTGAGTATTTCCCATTTTCACCCAATATTGGCCTTGCTGAAATATCGGTGCAAAAAAAAAGCCGAGGTGAATTCATCTTATTAATACACATGATTTGTTACGCGATAAATATCCCAAATAACTAGTGTAAACCACGAAGAACTTTGAAAATATGGGATTCAGTATGAATTGGTTTGTGAAAATTACGTATACAGTGTTATACAGTATTATTAATAAAATTTACCTCGGCTTTTTTTTTGCACCGATATTTCAGCAAGGTCAGTATCGGGTGAAAAAGGGAAATGCTCATGTTGGTGCGTCAACTTTGACGCCAGCTGTAGTCCAAACCACTTAACAGAAATAGTTCAAATTTTGTCCACATTGTTTTCTATACTTTTTTAAGCTATGGAGAAATTTTTAATATGCTATCTAAATTTTTCACAGAAATATTGATTTTTGAAATTGCTTTGTCCAAAAATGACTTTTTTCACATATGTTATGATAACTTAAAATTTATAAATTTCATCAACATGAAATTTTGATCACTTAACACTCACTATACATTGTTCATAATGTTGTTAAATTTTCAGCCAAAAATATCGCTAATTGACAAAGTTACAGGAGGTTGAACATGGAGTTTTTTGCAAACAAAATTTTGCTCGGCTTTTTTTTTTGCTACTGAGTGTATAGTGAACTATATGCTAGAAAACTATGTAATAGCTCATATAAACAACCAAATTATGTAGTGATAGCTCATAGTTATGACTTGCAAGCGATAGCTTGACGCTATGATATAGAATCGTAGCCGTTGTCGTGTGTACAGTCTAGCGCTACACACTTAGATTCGAATTTGCTGTTCGGTATAAAAATTGACGAAATATTTCGGCAAACATAAAATAGAACCGATTTTTCGGTAAACATTTGTAATTTTACCGTAATTTTGTAACACTTTACCGAACGATTTGTTATATTGTATTTTATGTACCGTATAGGGTAGAAAATAATACAATTCGTACGGCAAAAACAAACAATCACTGAATACGGTAAACACCTTACCGATTAAAACGTAAAATGAACACTGAATTACCGAAGCCCATTAAAGTATTTTTAACTGTCATCGGCCATTTTTCACGAAGTCTCATAGTTCCAGTGATCAGTTGTGTTTCAGAAGGTATTTTTAATAAATTTTATTAATTCCATTTAAAAATTCACGTCACACTTAGTAAATCCACGGCTATTTACAATTAAATCATATTTATGGGTATGTAGATAATAAACCTGCGTTAATAAGACCCTTTATCAGGCTAGCTATATTTTTAATGTGCTGATTACACGGAAAACAATCTATAGGTTCGATGTAAAGGTTAAAACTCAACCTTCGAAATGATAGACATCCAAAATACATTTTCTTCATTGTATCCATCTACAGGTAGAAAACAACTTCACTGACCAGCATCCGATGCAGCCTACATGCATCGTTCGTGGTTCCTTCTTAGCGTGTTCCGTTGATTGCGCCATATGCTGGAAAAACCTTACAGTCTCGGTAGGATCTGGACAATAGCGATTCAATGCAAAATCTATACCATCGGAGAAATAATTTTTCTTGATTTTTTGTGCTATTCTGGGTGCAACGGGAACAACATGTTTGCTGGGTTTTTTAAGTACCTTTAATACTGATTAAGATAAATATATTTTAATAAGAAAATAAACAAATGACAGCATATACAGTATTGTTTTAAAAAACAATAACACCTAAATATTTTGGTGTTTAACGATGAAAATTGAAAAAGTACCGAAAGGGTTCGGTACCAGACTACACAAATTACCGAACTGTACGGTAGTTTTTGACAGATCATCAAATCTCCTGTTACCGAACTGTACGGTATTTTTTGACAGTTCATCAAAAAACTCGAATACCGAATGTTCGGTAGTTGATTTAATTA
>JASCZW010019875.1:0-13096 GCA_034211315.2 Aedes japonicus | reverse complement strand
GGTCCATCGTTACCTTTCGACGCAAAAAGTCTTTTTTATTTGGCCAAAACAGCTTTAAACAGGACTCGGAATCACCGACTCAAAAAAAAAATGTGACCGCCATATTGGATTGGCCACCATTTTTAATTTATCAGAAAAACGTATTTTTTACTGTTTTTGCAACCATCGATCTTAATTTTGTTACCGTCATCGGAAAGCTGAGGTTTTAAAGAAGCATGGCAGTTATCAATTATATCTTTGACTACTGGTACCTCAGAGTCTTGATAGTATACTGGACAATTCACCCTATAAACAGTGAGTCACTCATCTTACATTCTTCCACCAATAAGGAAGCAGATGTGTGCGTTGGTCGAGAGATCTTTTAGGATTACCTTTCTAAGGGTCCCCTCACATTGCCCAATTCCAGGCAGAGAGAAAGCGGACTCTCTAGCAAAGCTAGGCGCACAAGAGGCCGAGATTTTCGAAAGAAGAATTTTACATTTTACATCAGAAGTAGTTTTTCGCGGTGCAGTTCGAACGTGTTTCAGACAATTACAACATGGAAGAAGAACGCAGAAAAATAATTGTGCGCAATCATTTGGAACACCCTTCGGGGTCTGGGCCAAAACTTGCTCAAGTGTTGGGTATTCCCCGAAATAGTGTGTGGCGTGTTTTGAAAAAGTACAAAGAAACTTTGTCGACGGATCGCAAGCCTCAATGCAAGCGTTGGGCGCGTACTGTCAACCGTTAGCTGCGGAACAAAGTCGTCAAGAACATTAAGGCAAACCCCAAAATCTCAGACCGCGATTTGGCTAAAAATGTTACGCCGCACGCAGAACCGTGCAACGGATTCATCTCCGGGAAGGCTTCAAGTCATACCGTGCCTGTAGACAACCAAATAGGGATCAAAAGCAGAACAATGTGGCCAGAATCCATGCCAGAAAACTGTATGATCAGGTGTTGACAATATTCAATGGCTGTCTCCTCATGGATGATGAAATCTGCGAAAAGGCCGATTTCAAACAACAACCGGGACAAAATTTTTACTTGGCTACGGCTGGGGGAGATGTTCTGGCCATATTCAAGTTTGTGTTTGCAGATATACTCGCACATAAATACATTTGGCATGTCTCCGTAGCTGTGGTAGGAAGCTAAGCTTTTCATCACTGATAAGAAATTTAATTCAGAGCTGTACTTAACGGATTGTCTCCAAAAGCGAATATTGCCATTCATCAGATCCCACAATGAACTTGTCATGTTTTGGCCAGATCTTGCAAGCTGTCATTACAGTAAAACAGTGCTACAGTGATATGAAACCAACGGAATTCAGTTTATACCGAAAGAACTCAACCTATCAAACTGCCTCAAGCTAAGATAGAAAGAGAGATTTTGGGCTATTATGAAGAGGAAGCTGAAGGCGAATAACAGTGTCGTTAAAAGTATCGGTGTGAATAAGATTGCCAAAACGATGGATGAGAATTATGTGCGCCGTTTGATGAAACGATGATCTTTCCTACATGCGAGCGATTTACGAATTCCTTTGTTACTCTGATGTAACCGTGTAATGTCATCACCCCTTTCTCCATTTACTCTACTAAATCCCTTGCCATTGTGTCCAAAAAAAAAACCATCCTTTTGTTTTCATGCTATTTTTACCTGCCCAACAAGTTGTGGTACCCCATCTGCGACTTAGTTCCTGAACGGGGCTACAGGGACCGACGATTCCCTAGATGACGCAACAATGAGCAGCATACTTTGAATAAGTTACCTGTCGAGCACCTTCCAAACGATAACATGTCCCATCAACCTCGAGCCAGTAACGCGTAATTGGCACCCCAGAAAAAAACCTATCGTCGATGGTAGCTTGGATCGATTCAAAATAGTCGACGAGATTTTGTGTCATTTTCGTAAGTTTCTAAACTTTTCTCCAGTTTGTGTGATTACAACAGAAACGGTTCCTATCACGGACTCTAAGAAGCACAATTCTTGATTTTTTTCTTAATTTGTTAAGGAAAAATACACCGAACAAACTGTCGTCAAGTTATACACAACAAATGGTCAAGTATTGTTTTGAACGAACTCACTAACAACAAAAACCTAGAAGCAACGTGAAACCACACACACACACACACACACACACACACACACACACACACACACACACACACACACACACACACACACACACACACAAACACACACACATACATACACACACACACATACACACACGCACACACGCACACACAATATACACACACGCACACACAATATACACACACGCACACAATACACACACTCACACACACACCCAAACGTTGCCAGGATTTCAAATAGGGTGGGGCAAGATATTTTTTTTGAGAGAGAGAGAGAGAGAGAGAGAGACATAGAGAGAGAAAGAAAATGAGAGAGAGCGAATTACACCGTCGTCAACTTGCGGTTGCACACAGTGAAATCATAACATTATACAACGGACAACACAACGCTCGGTGGACTAGTAGAGTAGGGACATTTTCAAGTTCCACCGGCTGGAGCAGGAATCGAGCCCTCACTCTGTGACAATCCGCCTGATCGACGGGTGGATTATCTTCTCTACGTTTACCCAAAGTACTTTATAATATCCGTCAAATTTTGACAATAAGATTTAACAATTCTAGGCTTGTTCTGGAATTAAAAAAAAACAAAAAAGTATTTTAAAACCCTTAGGTTTTCCACATGTTTCAAAATCGAATCACATTAAATAGCAATCATGTTAAAATCTAGCGGGTACTGTCATGTATCGATATTTTAACTTAACAGTCGTGTTGGATTTTTGTATAGGATAACCACCGAGTTTTTTCCCAGTTTGTACTGAAAATGTACTTTTGCTTCACGACCCTCTCACCCACACTGAACATTGAATTTCGTCTTTTACGAAACCGAAGGTAGGACTAACAAATTTATTCGTTGTATTCGTTGTAAATCGATTTGTACTTTTCGAGAAGCTACCTTCGTACTTAATGCCACACGCGTAACTGTCTAAAATACGAAACATTTATTGACACAGAAAGAACATTCGTGCATTGTACACAAACAATAGAAACTGCTACGAATATTTTGTTATCAATGAAAAAAGAAACGTTTCTCTGATGGTTGCATGATTGATTGACAGATCTTGTATATCGACTCCAAAAAAAAAAGGAAAATCAATGCTTCCAGCACACCCGCATACCAACATGTAAGAGTACGATTGAAGAGAAGCAGCAATTGGTTGATCTTCATGAAATTCATTTCGTGCTTTGTACAAAGAGGTGTTATGATAGTATTTCACCAAATGAGAAGCATTAAGAATGTTTCATACAATTTACAAGACATTTGTTCTGTGTACAAAATCCACACACTTAGAAATTATGAATTTTACGTGAGACCTAATCCATGTTTGTAAATAGTCGGGGAACGTAAAGCCGGAGAACGTAATAGTCGGGGGACGTAAAGAAAGATTTCGTGTGAAATTATGTCTTCTGAAACTGACACATACGCAATACAACAAAAGATGTGTTCGGTTGAATTTATTTTCTCATCTCTTGCAACACATTCTTATGCGCTAAAGGACGCTTGCATGTGTCGGTCTCAGGGACAGAAATTTACACGAGATTTTGGTAGTGTGCATGTTTACGAAACGAGTGAAAGCTTACTTACGATAATAAATGTTCAATCAATACATTGACAAAGCAACACCGTACACCGTTTTTCTCCCATATAAACAGAAAAAAAAATCTTTGATGTAGCTCATCGAATCTTCCGGTCCGCCTCAAAGCATCTTACTATAAGGTACTGGTGGGTTAACACAGATTGCCTGTCAACATGCAAAATTTTGATGACGTTTGTATCGAGTTATCTCAAACAATACTAATACATCCAATATATCACAAAACATAGCGATTGATTGAGCGGATTGGATATTTTGAAATCATTGAGTATAGGATCAAGTCTCCCCCGGTTGGTACTAAACCGATGAGCTTGGACATCAATAGAAGTATAAAGTTGCCAGAAAGCACGAAATTCAGCTACGCACTCTTACTTTTACCAAATCCCTCAATCGCAATTTTAAATGGATTCGCATAGATTGTTCTTAAGAAGCTTCTACAGGATTGATACAGTTGTAAAAATTGAAAGTTTACGAAAAAAAGTTTGCTTCGAGCATCGGCTGTGAAAGGTTGTGTCGATGCTTTATTACGCACTATTTTGCTATCGGTCATGGCGTGTTTCGTACTTTTTCGGTTATCTATAAGTCGGCGAGTGAGCGATCGAGTGAGCACAGAAAAATGAACAACAAAAATGCTTCTTGGTGAGATGTGGGGGTTCACCGGGCTGGTGGTCCGGTGGTGGGGATCACAATTAATTGTGATCCATAGTATTGGTTTGCCATGCTCGCCGTACCACCAACAATAAATATGCAACTAGCGATTTGAAATTGGTTCACCGTTGTAGAACACCTTGGTCCGAAGTACACCTAGAAGCCAGCATCTTGCTATACATATTTGCGCCTTTGTTTTGATTTGTTGTGTTATGTTGACAGAATATTTGAGAGTGTGTTCGTGTTATTAAGCTTGGGACCGATGTGTTAGTACTGATTGAGCAAAGAAAAAAATCGTATTTGTTCGGGACCTACTGGTCTTAGAGGTACCACCATATCCTGGAACAAGTAAACCACTATCCCATTTTGTGATTGGCTCCAATAGCACTGTATGTAAAAATAGGTTTAAATAAAAAAAGTATTAATATTGAAAAAATAGAGGCAGATTATATCTAGGATATAACCGCAAGTTAAACGTAGGATGTCTTAGTGCTCGTAGAATAAACGTCAATTAATCCATGGTTGCCAAATAGCATACATTTTCAACTGTAGTATTGTTAGATATGTTGAAACACAGAAACACCTTCCGACACACTGAAACACAAACACAAGGTAGCACAGTTACTAACCCCCTGGGTTTGACCCATATCACGAATAGTTCAAATTTTCCGTTGATACACTTTTTAACTATGAATTATGTTTCTTAATCAAGTATTATTTGGCTTCCAAAAGCTATAACATTGCATTGGTTGCAATGTTCAGATTTTTGCCAAGAACTGAAAATTGAGTTGAGCATAGCTTTTCCAACTTTCAGCTAGCGGGGAAAAGGCAGCAATGTTTGTCTTATAGTTTACAGTGCAGTTTAGAGATATTTATTTGGATACGTTAGGTTATCTAGGTAGGGTTCTCGATTAAAGGGAAAAGAGCGTTATAAAAAAAACCCCATGGATATCCTCTTTTTGCACTGTTTTGCTCCATCTTGTCACAAAATCTAGGAAATTAGCGGTTTTGCATTGAGGCAAAGGGGCAATCTATCAAACATTAACACTAAATAATAAAAAATTGTAGCAAACATTAAAATTCTAAAAATGGTTCAAAAGTTAGGAGGGGGGCAACGGCCCCCCTCTGCCCCCCGCTGGCTACGCCTATGCCGCCAAGTCGAGTTGATGAAGTGCCATTCTAATTTTTACACCACTTTCGATCAATCAAGCACAGAAAATTCAATTTCAAAAGACCTCAAGTTAATGGCGGCCTTTTTTAACGGAGAATTACTCACTGTAAATGTTTGGAGGAAATGCCAATACAGAGCTCTGGCATTTCGAACGTCAGTGGCTTAAAACAGCGACTGTTTCCAATGTCAGGGGCGTCTGAATCACCATCCATGTACCAGCGTGAGACTCTCAATTTAACTGTGCACTATGGCCTTTCGTAAAGCTAGGTGGTTGGCGGAGGGCCTTGCGAGGAACGTCACCAGCAGGATTTGCGAACTAGCGATTGGAAACTCGGTACGAGGAACTGTAGATCCCTCAATTTCGTCGGAAGCACCCACATACTGTCCGATGTAATGAAGGATCTCTAGATTGGCCCGGTCAAGCGCACGCAGCGATGTAGCCACTTTTCCCTCGGTCTTCTTGGAGCTTTGGAGCTTCTTGTCGCTGAGGGTCGCCGGCCGTCCGGAACCGGGCATTCTTTCGATGTTCCGATTGTTGTCTAATAGTGCCAAGATGTTTTAGATGCCGGAACGGGCATATCCGGCGTGTAGAAAGTGCCGATGTCCGTTTTCGACGCGGCGGGGTGCCATTCTTTCAACGTGCACACTTCTGAACGGAGTTGCTTCACTGTTTTTGCCATCACGGTTAGAGTTCGACTGATAGAGCTGTCAAATTTTGTCTGCTGAATCATGGGTTACTATGATTGATGCTGCATGGGTGGTTTTGTTAGTGCGGGTTAAGGTAAACTCATGAAAAATCGGCAATTTTTGTCCATTTTTTAATGCAAACGATAAGTTAAAAATGAGAGTACTCGTCCAATGGACAACGACTTTTACGGTTGCTCTAAAATTGAATAACTGGCAGAGATCTAAACGAGCAGAACATGGATACTTTCTAACTGGTTAAATTCCTGGCTTCACATTAAGGTCTATAGCACAGAATAAGCCTCTCTCACCATCAGCAAGGTGAACATTTTTTCTATGGGAGGGTCCATGAAGCCGTATTAAAATATAACAAAAAATTTACCTTCTCAATTACACCAGTATGACAAGCATGTTACAGAGGCCACCATTGACGAAGAAAATGAACAAGATTTTGAAAATAGCAGGCGATTATTTTGCATACGACGATGGCAGAATTAATTTTGCCAGTATCGTGTGAGGTCTTTTTGATGACTGGGGATGACTTAATTTCTTTTTTTATCGGTAGCTTAAAAAATTCTAGCAGATGAAATTTTTGTCTGTTCCAAGGTATGTCTAAGTAGTCGTGGTTTGACTTGGCATATTTCTACAAATAAAATAAATCCTAGAGGGTTTGAGCAATTTAGTTGAATACCTGGTACTTGAAATTAGAAGAAAAATTAGTATTTTCCATTTAATTTCATTTAATTTTTCTTCTAGTTTCTAGTTAAATAAAATAAGATTTGTGATGGACGGTGCTGAATTGATGGAGAACATTGAAATTTTTTTGGGGATATTATACTGATACTGATGAGAATAATGACGAAAATATTTCGAATTATGTTTTATAATAAAAAAAAATAGAATTGTTTAAGAAGGCGTTGGCAAGGATTGAGCTTGGTAAACAGGGTATGTATCAGATACGTAAAGTTCATAATAAAATCTGTTCTGTTCTGTACCTAGATGGTAAATCTCTGAAGCCATGAATATTACAATAAAAAAGAAGCCAGTTCATGTTTCATTCTCGACACGTATCACAGAAACCTCAACTTATCGTCCAAAATGAGCATCTTGAAATAACAAGTCACCACCCTAGCAATTAGCAGTAACTATAAACAATGTGTGAAAAACCCACACAAGATAAAAACACAAGAAAGCAAAGGTACAAATGATTACAGATGAAATCTTCCGCGTTCTCCATTCCACTACCCACCACCCATTAGAACATGGCATGCAATTGTAATGATGTGAAAAGTAATGACACCTAACAAACAAGAAAAGCAGCTATAACCGTATCAGTTTCCTTTCACTCCGAAGGAACGCTCGGAACCTGAGTAAACAAAGAACGAATCCTTATATGTTGTAGGCAAGACGAAGAATAGACTGTGATTTGTCCCTTCTTTCAATCCGAGCTCCGAAACGGAACCAAGATAGTGTCGGAAAAACTAAATAAAAATAAAACGAAATGAGCTTTCTTTATGTCCAAAGAAAGCGGAAAATTATCAACTCCCAACGGGAAAATCAATGATGCCATACGTGTGTGCGTGGTTTGCTGATATAGTCATTTAAGGAATGTCTTAAAGATTATCTGCTTTTTAGTCGAAGCGCAAAAAAATACACCTCCTCCCAACCCCGCTGTAAAACTGCAATCTATATCGATTATTCCGCTAAATGACCCAAATTCACCGGTAATCAAACGAAAAATGTATAATTTAATCACCGGGATTGACAATGCACCCTTCATCGTCAATTATTAATCAGCAAAACAACAGTGGTAAACCATGCTATTTCCACCATTTACGATTTTCCAAACCCCAAATTGCTGATTGTTGTAGGTAGCTCAATATCTCAAATACGCGTCGAAGGGGGAGAAACGAAACAAGTGCAATACAGTCATATTTTGCTCCGCCGTTGAATATGCCTTATTCAGCACATAATTGAATTAATATTCAAATTTGAACCATTTTGCTGCGTGTTGGCGGAATAATTCTTCCCTAAGCGTAGAACCGAAAGATGGTCCACGCCGGGTTGGTTACATCTCGAGATACAGGCTACGATCGAATCTAACTATGGACGGCATCAAGGCGCTGAATAAATAATGCTTGCAAAGATATATATTTTACTTCTCTGGTGTCGTTGCCGGTTTGTTTGGCTCATTTGACTGCCTTGTGACCGGTGAGTCGACATTATTGTCCTGATACGTTTGATGGGCTTCTCTGGAGTTTGCAATTTTCCGTTCAATTGAACAGCGATATGGGAAGTACGGGTTCGGTTGGTTGTATCCGTTCGATAACGTTTGCTTCGGCCGGTAGGTTTAGTAACTACAGAGAAGTGCGTCGCACTGTGGATTTTCTTTACATTGATTTTCGGATTCTGTGCGTTTATTACTATTTCTGGCATTTCCATGAAATTGGTTCACCACTTATTGGATAAAAGTTCAATGCCGCTTATCAACTGTTCAATCTCGAAGACACCATATAAATTAAAGTCATCTCGTCGCGAAACCATCGAGACAGCGATAGACACAGAACAATAATTTATTTGCCAACCGACTTCAATTTTTTTAAATTTTCCTGGACATTAGTTCCAAAATTTATAACTCCAGAACGGAGCATCGGAGATCAACCTTACCCACGAAGACTACAGAGAGCTCTTGCAAAGGATTACACGGTTGAACTTGGAAACATTAAGCTCCAAGACGAGGGTTTTACTAAAACCCCACATGATACCTTAAATTTCATGATGAAAACTCATTTTCCGGGCTCGGAGTTGTGTGAGGCTTCTGATCATATCGGTGTGGAAGGATGTTCCTTGCAGACTTTACGAGAGTCTAACAGACAGGAATGCACAGAACTTGATATAAAGGGTGTCCACAGTTAAATTGCATCACTTTCAGTAAGCTGTAACATTTTGCCCTTTGAGTTGATTTCAACGAAATTTTGGGTGAAATGACCTCAGCGTGTATTGTTGACACTCCGTGTGTTTCATAGTGAAATGTGTCGTAGTTTTGAAAATGGAGTCGAAGGAACAGCAAGTGCGCGAGAACATTTCGCACACGCAAAATGGCTCAAAAAATAAGGAACGAAGACTGGGGCAGGAATCTATGGTCCTGGAATCAAAATGTCAGTGGCTATGAGACAGTGGCCAACCATTTTTCAAGCAGAAATCTTTGCAATACTAGAATGCGTGAATGTTTGCCTGAAAAATCGAAAAAAAATCGATCACAATTTCTATTTCACTATTTCAGCCGTTTCTTTTGGTTTTTCACCGATATCAGAGGCTCCGTGTCAGGACGCCAGGAACATAATTCGGCGGCAACGGCACGTCACCTGATTGTCCGACCCAACACACGCAGCTGTAATTCTTTTGGAATCTTAAAGGACGAAGGTGAAGGGATCTTTCTTGATGCTCCTTGCAGTCATCGAGTCGTCTGTTAACGTCGTGGAACGTGGTTCTCCTCCTCGGTAATATGCGCAACTTGGAACATAAAGGGTGATACGGTCAAAATTTGGTCAAGGGAAAACGCGTGTAAATCGGTGAAATCGTTTATTTAAAAATCAAATTAAATGTCTTTTTCAAGTTCAATTAGTATAAAATTCAGGAAAAATATTCAGTTAGGCTTCCGCTTTTCCAAATCCGAATTGCCGGGCCTTACGCTTGACCCCTGCCATCAGATTTTGTACAGCCACCTTGTCCACCTTCTTCGCCGCAGAAAGCCAGTTTGCCTTGAACTGCTGCTCGTCCTTAGCAGTTTTTTTGGTCTTCTTTAGGTTCCGCTTGACAATAGCCCAGTATTTCTCAATTGGGCGGAGCTCTGGCGTGTTGGGAGGGTTCTTGTCCTTGGGAGCCACCTGCACGTTGTTGTCGGCGTACCACTCCATGGCCTTTTACCGTAATGGCAAGATGCCAAATCCGGCCAAAACAGTACGGAACAACCGTGTTTCTTCAGGAAAGGCAGCAGACGTTTATTCAAACACTCTTTCACGTAAATTTCTTGGTTGACAGTCCCGGAAGCTATGAAAATGCTGCTTTTCAAGCCACAGGTACAGATGGCTTGCCAAACCAGATATTTCTTTGCGAACTTTGACAGTTTCGTGTGCTTGAAAATATCTGCTACCTTTCCCTTCCTTTTGCCGTATAAAACTCCTGTCCCGGAAGCTGCTTGTAGTCGGCTTTGACGTAGGTTTCGTCGTCCATTACCACGCAGTCAAACTTCGTCAGCATCGTCGTGTACAGCCTCCGGGATCGCGCTTTGGCCGTCGTATTTTGTTTATCATCGCGATTTGGAGTCACTACCTTCTTGTAAGTCGATAGTCCGGCTCGTTTTTGGCTCGATGCACGGTTGTAGACGATACACCTAGCTTATTTGCGGCATCCTCGGAGAGATAGGTTAGGGTTTCGCTTGAAACTACCGGCAACTCTCTTTGTCGTCTCAGCGGCTTCCGGTTTTCGATTTCTCCCCGATCCAGACTTCCTGGCTGTCGACAAACGTTTCCCAAACACTTTAATTACATTTGTAACGGTTGATTTGGCAACTTTTAGCGATTTTGCCAACTTTGCGTGCGAGTAGCTCGGATTTTCGCGATGCGCGAGCAAAGTTTTGATACACTGCTCTTCTTGCTTGGACGGCATTTTGACAACTGAAGAGTGAATTCCAAAATCAAAATAGGAGCAACATTCTACACACACACACCTTCAAAATGAGGGGTGTTCAGGTTTTTAAATGCATAATTGAAAGAAATACGTCAAGTTGATATTGACCAAATTTTGACCGTATCGTCCTTTAGTCTTGATATGGTCACTTTTTCAATTTGAATTTGTTACAAATGTTTTTTTTGTCTGTGATATTCCGTCTACGTAATCTTCGATTTTTTTTTCTTACGAAGTTCCATTCCAAGACTGTCTCGAGGCATCCCAAACATTGAAATGATATGATTTTTTTCAGTTGTTCAAGAACTTAGTACATATCTTACCTGGTTATCGCTGAAGAGTTTTATTAGAAAATAAAACTTTTTTGTATGGATACTAACACTTAAGCACAGAAGAGCAAACGAAATCAGAGAGTTTCATATGTTTTGTACACAGCAAAATGACAATTGTCATTGTCAACTCTAGCGGCGTGCTGTCAGTGAATACTAGATACAATCTTGCCAAAAAACCAAAACTACAAACTATTTTGTGTTGGCAAATTATTTGACCAGCGCTTGACGTTGATTGGATGTGGATCGGAAGGCTGGAAGTGGAACAGATCGAAAAGTACGCTCCCGACAAATGGCCAAGAAGGCAGCAGCCATTATTAAGAAAAATCCAAATCTTCTTTGCAAAATGTGGCTCAAAAAAAGAAATGTTTAAGCAAGCGCGTAAACTTTCCCCTTGATTAGTTCCAAGCCAAAGTAGGCGTAAACAAAGAAATTGTTTGCAATATTTCAACTCAATTGTTTGCAATCTTTCATACAGCATACAATAATGTTGGCAATCTTCCATACAACAGAACTGATTTCAGTCGATCATTTTGAACATTGGGCGCCGATGCAAGATAAAGAGTTTCTTATCAGAAAACACGAACTCCTATCCTGCGTACCGCGAAAATATCAGTTTGGCTTCTCCGCTCTAGCATCTGTTACCCCGTGAACCTTGCGTTTCTTGAAAGACTCGTTTCAAAGGTCCTTCGTCATGATGATGTGGCAGTTACGATCGACACACCCAGGTCAGCAGCGGTCTTCCGGATCTGGCTGCTGCGCGTTCGTCAAACGCGGCCACCTGAATCTCGCCCGGTCCTTGGCCGAGCGCGTCTCCTGGTACCGACGGATGGTGGTATAGATGAAATTCCGCTTCACCCCGTGGGATTTCAACCAGCGGGTCGCTCACTTCTCGCAAACATTTTTAGTACGCCCAAACAACAAATGACAGCATGTCGACACTGTGCGCTTCGGTTAGTCTATATATGAGGCTTAACCAATACCAATACACAGAATGTACATAGAGCGCACTTACACAACGATGTTGTATTCGAACTTATTTAACACCCTGTAGGAGCACTTGCGCAACAAGTGTCCTGAAAAATTTGTATATAATTTAAATACGGTTATGCCCCCGTCAAGCCGTTTAAAGTTTCTCTGTAGACTGTAGGAAGACATTTGGCCCTTCGCTGATCTCGATCTGATGATTTCCATCAAGGAAAGCATAACTGTCGAAGAGAGCAGTTTGAGTGATCGAAGATCCCGGTTTGATGATTTTTGAAATAAAGGGAATATCTTTTCATAATTTATGACGTATGATATGCATTACCACCCATTGACTAAGTCCGACAACAATGGGCTCTCCTCTGTTAGACTTGATCAACCTTTAATAACCACCGATCATGCCATTGTATGATGGGCAAAAAACGGGTTGGGTGGATCGATAGGCAACATCACTTATACTACATTTCTAGGGTTTTTTTTCATTAGGACGAATCTACAATTGAGAGATTCTCTTCCGGGCTCGCTCTCTTTCATCTCGTTACAGCGCCATTATAAAACTTACGAGGCAATATTTAATACAGATCGAAACACAACAGTGCTGGCTAGCATACTCTACAATTAGTAGAATGAAAAACGTAAAGGTGATTGGTTTATGAATGAAAGAGAGTGAGCTCCGGAGAGAATCTCTCAATTGTAGATTCATCCCTAATGAAAAAAACCCTAGATTTCCACAGGAATATAAAGAATCTTCTTCCAACAACAACTTGAACAAGTGGTCATAAGAGCGAGCTATCTAACACTGAGGATGCCCCAATGCACAATGGTCCAGTAAGCTACTTTAGGCGAACATGAGGTTTTCAATGGAAATTTGTGGTATTAGAGCTTTGGTTTACTTCTGAGAACTTGTTGCAAACTTATTGTACTACA
>JASCZW010019874.1:0-13102 GCA_034211315.2 Aedes japonicus | reverse complement strand
ACTTCGTTCAGTTGTGTCCTCAAGCCCTTCGCTGGTTTGAGTTGCCCTCGACTGGTAGCCCCCCCCTCCTTGCCTATCCTGCTTCTGGGTTAGCCTGGTAAAAGAATGTGTTCTCAATCGCATACTAGCGTTCAAATGCGCTTCCGCTCGTGTTCAACTTTCATCTTTCAATTGCACAGCATGTCGTACTCTAACGGAACTATTTTCCCTCTATTTCTCTTCGTTCTAGCAATAAATTAATGTCCACTCATGTGAATGGAAATTATTAGCTTCTGATAAATCTTTTTTTTTTATCAATTTCAAGGTGGCTAACATCTACTATGATAGAGGGTTTTCTGAAATTATTGTTTTCAAACTTCTTAATTTCCTCAAATTTACTAATTATTTAAATTTTCTATCTGTAAGAACAAAAAAGGTTCTAGAAATTACCATATCATTTAAAATATTTGACGTTTGAGGCACTTTTTACAAATAACGTGACTTATGCTCATAAAAATATTTTAGAAGACATCACCGTATCTCTAATTTGTTTGGAGATTTATGAATTTATATCACCTAATTTCGCAGTAGATGCATTAAGGCACATCAGTGAATTATCGTTTTTTTGGAATTGATGAGTTGGTAATTTTCACTTGTTAATGGATTGTGACTTGTTAATGAATTGCATGGATCACCTTGTTGTTGCTGGCAAAAAGTAAATTTGTACGCACAAAAAGACATGTATTCTATATGTTCAACATACCTATTGGTAGTTGCTTTACAGTAATCTTATTAAAACTTCAAAGTTACAGCATAAGATGGTTATATTTCTCCAGTTCGAACGAAATCTCGAACCGAAAGCATATTCCTCTCAATGGAGCCTATCAGCGCCCACACAGTGGAGACGGACACGGAATCAGAGCATTCCTTCCAGTATGCTTGCACTTGCTGGACGTCCTGGACTTTTCCGCTGCTTCATCTAAGTCGCTGCTTTTCCGGGAAATTTGGAGAATTCACTAGCTTCGCGACAAAATCGATCTTGTTGATAGCATACCACTCCAGAACCACATTAGAGTAATGAAAACTGACCAAAAGAAGGCTTAAAATAATGGCCTTATTTGCTAATTTGTCAGCAAACACGATCTTGAATCTTCCCGGCACATTCCCACGTCCAAATGCGATGTAAAACTTTGACCCGGAAGCTGCTCGAAATCGAGTTTGACGTATGTTTCGTCATCGATCAAAGTGCAGCCCTTGTGTATCGTCAAAGCACGGTTGTTCAAGAGTCTTGCACGCTTTTTGGCCTCGGAGTTCTGCATTATGTACTGGTTCAGATGTTTACTGATATTGTACGACTTGTATCCTTCCCTGGCAAGAATGTTCCACACCGTTTGAAAGTTGGCGTTGTACCTTTTGGGTACATCTTGGATCGAAAGACCGAGTTGGTTGTAACGCACCAAAACGCCTTGCTTCTCAGCTGATGATTCCTGGTTCGAGGTTTTTCGTAGATCTGCTGATTTCTTCTCACACTCAGGGTTCCCTTGTAGGTTTCGAGCATACGACAAACTGTTGTTTTCGGCATCTTCAGCACTTCAGTCAGCTTGGAACTGGACCACTCCGGATTTTCCAGGAGTTTGTGCACAATATTTTTTCTGCTTTCGTGTTCCATTTGACGTTATTTCTAAACGCGATCGACTACTTTGATCAAACTTGCACCAGTTGTCCTCTATAGAAATGTTAACAAACCACTGTCAAAAATGTTTGATTTCCAAAACTAGAGGCGTGCTAGCGGGCAATTTACTTTTAGACAGCCTTTATAAGAAGGACGAAGTTGATACAAGCCCATGTGATGCTTGTTCGTGGAAAGATCATAATGAATTGAGGCAAATTACTGTAAGTGAAGTGAGCACGGTCTTGAGTATAGCACGGAAGACACATATCTTCCATTTTCTTAAAATCAGTAATATGTGCATTTCAAGTGCACTAAAAATCAAACCTGACAAGGTGTTTTGGTTATGTGTCTGCTCAAAAGATGAAGCTGTAATTATGGCTACCGCTTTTGAGTAAACATTACCAGTTCATTTTTCAGCGGAGAGAATTCGATCTCTAGATTTCTAGCCCTAGAAGATATTTTGTCTACGGAATTTGGCAATGGTCCTTGCAAGTTGACGGCATGTGAGCCTCTAAAAGAAACCACACTGTCATCAGCAAGTTGTCTCAGTATGCATTATTCTGCCAAACAGTTGTGAATATCTAAAAACTATGAAGAGAGAGGGCTGAGGCTTGAAGCCTAGAGCAGACCCATGCAACTAATTCTGGAAGTTGTCAGTAGTCAAAATAAGAAGCTCATCTGCTTTTCTGACACCAAACGGTACCAAAAATTATTGAAAATTCTTTAAAGTCCAGCTCTCTCCAGATTATCTGACAGGATCTCCTTGTGCGGCCTTTAAATGTTTATGAAACCCAGTGCTAGACTATTATTTGTTCCTTTACTATTGCAAACCCACACTGTTTGTTTGATAGTAAATTATTTGACTAAACTCAGTGGTCAAACCTGCGATGGATCATTTTCTCCAGCAATTTCAAAATGCACGAAAGGTTAGTAATCGGTAGGCATGAGTTTAAGAACAAACCAATTAGCGATACATAAGCATGTCAATCCAAGAACGCGACCTACTTCGATCGCCTTATATCGAATATGTGTGTTTGGCATAAAACAAGTTATGATACTCGTATACTATGACGGCTATTCCGAGAGTCGTAGTGACGTTTGTCACTAGGTGAAGCGAGAAAAGTCACTCGCAGTGCCGTGACTCTTCTGGGTAAATCAAAAAGGAAAGTCACGTCACTGCAGGTGACTTTTCTCATTTCACCAAGTGACAAAAGTCACTTCTACTCTCAGAATAACCCTCATTATGTCTTATATCCTTTATTTTAATCACACATATCGTTCATTAGGAACTCGAAATGGCAAAACTGTAGGTGGTTCGGATAGATAAAGCTACGTGAAGTTTACTCCATTGAATTTGAATGAATTTAATAATAGAAAACTTAAAAATGTTCGTTTTAGTACTGATTTCACATTAAAAATTAAAACAAATTTTGATCAAACAGAACGAAATCAGCGAAATTCAAAATCAAAATTGACGTTTATGTTAATAAAAATCGCATGGCATCATCATTTGGGACTCGCTTTTCCTCTCACTCAGCACAAAAACAGGAAAACAACCGGTAATAAAAAAAGAATGGTGAATAGGTTTATCAACCTCGCCTAGTATATAGCTTCTATTCTTTGGGCATCAGGTAGAATATCCCATCATTCTCGTTGGAGGGTTACAACTTGAAATTTCCAATGATAAGGCTGGTTTTGCTGTGAATCGTGACTCAAGGGTTCCTAATCTGAAAACAGATTAATTCCCAGAACGTTGAATATCGAGGAAATTACTGATTTGGGTAGTGCTTATGACACATATACCACAAGAACGATTCAGCATCATCAAATAAAGACCTAATGACTCAAGAACCATTCCTTCCTAGTCATTTGTGCAAATCGTGCCGCAATATTGTTGTCGACCGCACAGCTATGAATATTCATGAGTGATTCGCTCCCGAATTCACCGATCTGCTCGTATGCTTGTTTACGCACCCCGACAGCAGAACTTATCTCAAGGTGAGTCGAAAATTTGTTCTGTCACTATGTGGAAGATGACGAAATAGGTGAAAAATTGTCGTATCAACGCGAGAAGTCAAAACCCCACCGACGCGGTTCTTCCGAATCATACGAGAGCAGGGAGGACGATTAACCACGATGTATAGTCATAAATCTCGCACCGAATTTGGATTTGAATAACTCGTTTTGGTAAACAAGTCAAACAAACATCCAGGGCGAAAGATACCGTTAGGCTGCATAAAAGGAAGAAAGAAAAAACGTTGACATCAAGTTGTGATTCGAATCCAGAACTAAAGCGAAAATTAATATGGTTGCGCTTTTCCACTCGCTTGGGGTGACCGAGTTAGTTTGGAGTGGCAGATAACAGGTAGAGTAAGCTGCAAAAAAAAAATACGAGGACTTCTCGTGACAAATGAAGCGTCAAAAATAATGAACAGTGGTTTTCATAATTCCTCTGGAGTTCGTCCATCAAAATCTTAAACATTGTCATTGTTAGTCCATTTACCGATGTGCAGAAGAATATTTACCAATTATTGTTGGATGTTTGATCGGACCTCATGGATGTTCAGTATTCAATAGATAAATGCATCCTGCGTCACAACACCGACTGATTTAATCTTGGATTTATCTCGCGTAGCACGAGAGAAGGGCCTATCCTTGCTGATCGATTCTTTTCAACGACGTTATTTTTTTTTTTATTTGCTTGCAGGTTAGCGTATGTTGAAAGCTATGAGCAAAGTAAAGCCTGTCGTAAAATTTCAGCCATAGCAGCCAATAAAATTTCACATTATTCAACAAAATTGATTGCACTTTGATTGTTATATTTTGTATTCTCCCATGCGCGGAAGTGACAAACTCATCAAAATCGATTGTTTATTTCACAATAAAAGACATATAAGATATAGATATATCTCCATAAGAAAGAGTTAATTATCCGCCATCAAGTTCCACGTATATACCTTAGGTACGCCCATCGTGACGATTCTCCATTTTCGGTACCATTTGCTTTTTTTCTAAGCACCGAAGAGTTTCCGCTAAGCTAGAGCCCAGTAATTCTCTATTGGGCGAAGTTCTGGACAGTTTGGCGGATTGGCTGTTTTTGGCACGTATTTGACCTGTTGTACCTTTTACCATTCCAGGCCAAAACAGAACTGGAGAGGCGTGGTTTCTGATTTACGGTTGCAGCCGCTTTTGTGAACATTCTTTATCGTGCACATCTTTATTGAAAGTGCCAGTAGAAAATATACTTTTTGATTTTCGACCACAACTACATATGGCCTCATCAAATACTTCTTCGAGAATTTGGAATCCTTCTTTGTCCGGAAATGCTCGGCAACGGCGTTCTTATGCATTGCAGTATAATGAGCCAGACCCGGAAGCTGTTGAAAGTCATCGAGTGCGTATGCTTCGTCGTCCATTGAGATACAAGAAAATGTTTGCAAAAATTTGTGTGCAGGTCCTCAACTACGAATTTTTGCAGTGAATTTTTGTTGTCAACGTGGTTGGGCACCTTTTTCACTTTGTATGCCTTCAAACCTTGCCTTTGCTTCACTTTTTAAACGCATGCTTTTCCCAACTTTGCAAGCCATATTTCACTCTTTTGTTGTAAAATAAACAATTGGACTTGTTGATTTATTTGTAAAATTATTTTGCTGCTATTATGTTGGTATTCGAAATTTAACATGAACAGGATTTATTTATGCTACACGAATTTGGCTGGGGGAGGCTCCCATACAAACGAAACACAAATTTCTACATAGGTCGAGAACTATTGTGGGGGCATGTTTGGGTTTTTGGAGGAACATTTTTTCTCTATGGTGGTTTGAGACCCCTTTCTCCTCTAAATGGGGACTATCGTTCAAATGAAACAGAAATTGAACCGATCGGCGTGGACATGTTAGTGCAGGAGTTTTGGGGCAGGGGATGTTTATTGTGATGGTTCTTGACACCTCCCCTTCTGGAAGGGTTTCATACACATGAAACATAAGTTTCTGCATAATCCGAGAACTACCAAAACAAATCCAACCAAATTTGGCATGTGGCTCCTCTCTGGAAGAGTAAAGGAGGCTCTCAAACAAATAACACAGAAATTGAACCGTTTGGCGTGAAAATTTGTTAGCAGAAGTTTTTGGGGTCGATAGTTTGAGATCCTACTTCTCTCTGAAGTGGGGGGGGCTCCCATACACATGAAACATAAACCAATCTTATTTCGGTTATAATTATTTACAATTTCCGTATCAAAGAACCACGTTTTTCTGGTTGCTTTGAGCCGAAGATTGTAAGATGGTTTTTAAATTCAAAAAGGGTTTAATTCTAAGTACTTACAATAGTTTTAAGCCACAATTCATTTTTAGGCACCATTCAATAGTTCAGAGTAACAATTAGATATAACTGCGGCTAATTATTTTAGGCACGTTTGATGATCTAGCAAAGCGAAAACAATGACAATTTTCCATTACTCACTCTCTCGCATTGAGCGTTTGACGTTTCTTCCTCTCTCCCGTCACACATTAGGTTCTCGCAGAGCGATCTCACAAACACTAGCGTGCTGCTTTACACGTATAGGATCGATTTATTTATTGTTTTCAACCACGAGATCAACTGTCAAAATGTTGAGATTGACAACGGTTTGTTTTTAATTTTTAACCAGCAAAACGATTGTATTTGTGAAACTGCTTACTAATACTAACAGCGGCAGAGAAGTCTATGACATTCGGTTTAGCAACGGCCCGCCGAAAAGTGTTTCGCTCCACGTCGACGGCGTCGCTGCAACGGGAAGTGTTGCCGTCACAGATGTTCTTGGACGCAAATAAAATAGTTATGACGTTGCCGGATGAGCAGATGAGCAGGCCGCGGAGAAGACGAAATTTGACGAGGCAAACAGGAAAACGAACTTATTAATGATCGGTTCCTGGGCGATGATTGATTGCTAAGAGTTTGACATAAAACTACTGATAAGCAAATGTGGCATGCTCTCACAAAATTCCTTCTCCAAGAAGTCACTGGTAACGCAGAACCTGGTTAGAAACAGATTGGACGAATGATAAGACTATTTCTTGCTTGGTCATCTGATGGTTTTCGTAGACATGATTCGACAGCTCAAACTGGCAGGTGGGGGGTTGGCTTTGCCGACTTTCGTGAAACGGTAAACGAAATTATATTATGTTGAAAAGTCGTTTTCAACGAAAGTTTTCCGACGCTACGATTCTCGGCCCGAACGAATAAAATACGTTTAATCCGGTAATAACGAGAATATAATATTCTGTGTAGACGACAGTTTTGGTATAAATTGTACATAATATACGCATTAGCATGCTCAAAAGGCTCAATACCATTATGTTCTAAACTTTATGTTAAGCGTATTGCTATAAATGTATATTATAATTTTGGAAGCTTTGCAGGGTATAGTTGTAGGTCCTAGTCCTAGCTCCAAACTTTGCAATTCCGCTGTTGCGGTTGCAAACTTTTGAACGAAACACAGTCGAAGCGTGATGTCAAAGACTAGTTGGTAGGTAATTTAATTTCAAGCAACCTCACCTCAAAACACCATTTTTTTAGCTCTTCATTCGACCATGATAAAGCATTTTTTTTTTGCTTTATATCAGGGTGTCTCTAAAAAATGTGTTTTTTCTTATAACTTTTTTATTTCTCATTTTGATAAAAAGAATCTACAAATAAAATATAGAAAACGTTATAGCACACATTTTTGCTCTGCAAAGTTTTTTAATACAACTTATCATCCAAAAGTTACGGGTAATTTAAACTAAAACATGCGTTTTTCACTTCAACCTATCATGATTATTTAGGTGATTATTGGCCAGAAAATAATCAAATTCTTGTTTTAAAGGGTATAACGGACCAATTTGCTTAAAAAATGAGCGGGTACTCTTGGGGCATACGAGCGGGGACCGCTTAGAATTGGACATGTTTTTCGTTATAATTTCTCCCAACTTTTGAACAATAAAATATCCCAAACACGTAGTTCAACAAAAACATACGCCATATTTTTTTCTACACTTCGTGTGAAGATTATTTTTTCCTCACAATTGAAGCTAAAAAGTTAGAATGATAAAACTGATTTTTTAGGGACACCCTAATCTACAACAGCAAAATAGCTCAGAACTAAAGCAGTGCACAAGTGCCGGACGCTCCAGTCCCGAATAAACAGCCTGTAGCGTTACGGGTCAAGTTAGGACAGAATAACTTTTTTCTATGGTACACCCTAATTTGACGTGGGAAAAGTTGCTCTAACTCGATCAATTTTTAACCTTAAAAAAAATGGTGCTGGAAGTTGAAATAATAACGAAGGCCCATTTTTTTATGTTGATTAAAATTAGGGTGGTCCCCATTTTCACGGAAATACAAAAACTAACTTTTTTATTTGCAGAAATAGACGTTTACATTCTTCGGCAAAATTGTAGCGCTAAAAATTTCATGGAATTTTTTGCAAATAGAAAAAGTAGAGGGCAAAAAATACAATTTTTTATGGGTACACCCCTAAGTTGATGAGGGAAAATTGCTCTTAATCAGTCAATTTTCAAGCTACAACAAAACTTATAAATGAAAATTCCATGAAAACGTCTATTTCTGCAAATAAAAAAGTTAGTTTTTGTATTTCCGTGAAAATGGGGACCACCGTAATTTTAATTGACATCAAAAAATGGACCTTAGTGATACAAACCATGTTGTACAACAGCATTTTGCTGTAAAGTTTCAAATTTAGGCGCTGGGAGCATGTTTCCTCGTAAATTCGTGATCTGGCCCATAGTGCAGTGTGGCCAACAGCGAGGCCAACGTAGCTTCAGAGCTGTAAGTTTATGGTCAACAGTGACGAAACAAGCCGACAGTATAGTGGAAAGCTTACCTTCCTAGTAAAAACTATTTCAAAACCAAAGTTCCATCGTAATTGTGAAGTGCGGTTATCGTTTGTCATTGCTATTCTTTTAAGTAAGAGTTGTGTTTCTGTTAATGTGGTGAGTGATTGTATTGTTTTTGTGTTTTTATAACGTTTTGAATTAGTTTTCGGGTGTAACCATTGAAGTGTGCTGCCTCGAAAATGTATTCGAGTTCTTTAGTTATGCCGTTTGGACTAAGTGGTAATGTCTGTATTATGTGTATCATGTGATTCAATGATGCTATTTTGTGTTGGTATGAGTCATTAGCCGTATGAGATATTGTACGTTGTGTATTTGCAAGGGGCAAGACGGCTTTCTCGTGATTAACTTTTTTCTTCAAAATTACTCAGGATTCATCAAATTTGCTCATTCTATGATTTTTCTTGTCCTTCCAAGATTTAGAGTGGTGAGAATGCCAAAATATGTGTGCAAAAACGAAAACAACAACTTCACTCATATTTGATCATAAAACTCACGTTTGCTCAGAATGCATCAACTTTCATCAACTTGCATAATTTTTTACTAGATCTAAAGTATTCTGGCAGCACTGGCTTGTATAAGAAGGTGGTGACGGTGGTAACCTTGGCAACCTTAATATCAGCAGTATGTTTACTGTTTGGGAAAATTATTTGTTATCGTTTCGTAAGAAGCTCTCATATCAGGCATGATAGGTCGCAGTATTTGGAAGAGAAATTGGGCCCCGAAGTAGATTTTTTAATATTGTTTAATTTTTTTCTCACAGGAAGACGAAAAACAGATAGAATCACTTCCAAAAAGATATCAAGCCGGTTCTCAGTGAAAACTCTAGTTTTGCGATTGATTTTGGCAGTTATTAAATTCCACATATTCCTATTGAACGGATTGATCGACCTTACCAAGTCGATATTGGCTTCGACTGCGAGAAGCATTGCTGATGCAGTGACGCATATTCGATTTGAGGGAACAGGATAGAGTCGTTTTGACGAAGAATGCGTCGGTATGCGGACACTGAGTCCACAAGCGAAAGTTCTGTAGATCATTGTAGGTTGCATACTTAGAGGGGGTGGGCTGATGATGGCGCGACAAATTCATTTTCATGCAGGTGAATAGAAGATGGGGGCTGGCAATGAGCTGTACTTGGGCTGGGGGACCGACACAAGTTCCAATCAAGCTTAAAACAACACAATCTACACAAATTATTATCAACGACATATTAATATGATGACTAGCGGGTGATGATTACTACAACGTTGATACGGTAACCCTTCACGAAAGAACTTTCTTGTTTTGATTATGCAATTTCACTGTCAAAACCAAGCGTTACAAAAGGTAGGAATGTTGAATAGCACAATATGAATCCAGTGAATATGAGATGCTCATAATTGCTCAGAGTAACTCAGGATTGCTCAGTGTCTTGCCCCTAGTGTATTTGTTAGTTTTCTGTGAATTTCAAATGTGTGTTCAGATTGTTCTTTCACTACAAGCAAGTCCAATAATGGTAATTTATTGTCATTTTCAATTTCACAAGTGAATTCAATGTTTTTATGTGAGTTGTTTAATATTTTTAGGGCGAGAGGTAAGAGATCGAAACACATCATGAGCGTATCTAGACCAAACGGTAGGTAGTTGATTTGTATCCTGTGATTTATTTTCGAAATTTGCCATGAAAATTTCGCTCAGAAAAGGGAAAAGGGGGTTACCAATAGGGGCGCCTTTCAATTGTTTATAATATTTGTGTCTGAAAGAAAAAGTCGAGCACTCTACACTGAAGAAGTCTGTAAGTCACAGACGAAATAGGGCTATCTTTCAAAAGATATACTTTTTCTAGTAGAATTTAAAGGAATTTGCACGCGTTTACTAGTGATAATTTGAAAAAAGTTTTTCAAAGTTTATTTTTTTAATTTTTAAAAAGTGATCAAATGAAGTGTTAATTTGAAATTCTTCTAGTTTCCCAATCACAATCGTTCTACTAGTATGCTCAAAAAAAAGTGTTTTAAATAGTGTTTGTAAAAAAGTGAAAGTTCAACTGTTTACAAATAACGAAATTGAAAATCGGAAAATACAGCTTATAATTTGGAGAAAAAGAAATCTCCAATAAAAGATCATTATTTTTTTGTCACAGAAGTTTTCAACAAACACTGAATCTGCTAGATGCTGCATGATTGAACGATGGAATGTCAGTTCATTGTTAGCAGATTCAAAGTGAATCCTGGAAAGTGTGAGCTGTTTAGTTGAATACCTGAAACTAGAAAATGAGAAGTAATATTAGTAACTAGAAATTAGAAGAAAAATAAGTATTTTCCACTTAATTCCAACTACCTTTGCTTATCTTGATAGATACGCGTATTATATACGCTATTATATACGCTAAAAACGATCTGGATGTGGTGACTCCAAATCGCGATGATAGACAAAACACGTCGGCCAAAGCACGATCGCGAAAGTTGTACACGACGATGAAACTTACTTCAAGGATTACGATACAGGACGATGAAACATACCTCAAAGCAGACTTTAAACAGCTTCCTGGATAGAAATTTTCTACGGCGACCGGAACCGTCAACCAGTGAAGTTTATCTGAGCGAGTGCCCTACAAAAACGTCTACTGCCTTTACTGAAGTAACACAATTGTTCCGTTCTGTTTGGCCGGATTTGGCATCTTGTCATTATGGAAAAAACGGCATGAAGTGGTATGCTGTCAGTAATGTTCAAGTGGTGCCGAAGGACAAGAACCCTCCCAATACTCCAGAGCTCCGCCCAATCAAACAATATTGGGCCATCGTCAAGCGGAACCCTAATAAGACTCAAAAAGCTGTTGTGAGCGAGAAACAGTTCAAGGCAGATTGGCGTTCTGCGGCGAATAAATTGGACAAGGAGATTGTACAAATTTTGATCGGAACACCTTTTAGGAACATTCCGCCCGCTTGCATGTTAGGCGGTGGGAACTTCTTTTATCGCTGGATTGTGAATTTTCAGTTAGGTTACAACAGGATGCGGAGAGACTGCTTAGGGAAGCATACATTGAAAATAGCCAAGCGGAAGAGATAAATAGAAATGAGCTTTTAGATGATTTGTTAATAGTCAAACCAATAATTAACCTTCAAACAGGTATATATACTCACTAGCAATAAAGGGGGACAGTAACGAGTACACACTTAGATTTTTTACAGAAATTTGTAAAGTTGTACCGAATTCTCAACAGCTGAACGTTCGGTAATCCGATTTTACGGATTCGGTAAGAATTACAGATGAATTGCAATAAAATTACCGGATTTTACGAGTAAAATTTTATCGAAATCCGTAAAATCGGATTACCGAACGTTCAGCTGTTGAAATTCGTTAAAACTTTACAAGTTTGTGTAAAAAAATAAGTGTGTATAGACTAGTAACATTCTCACGATTAGGGAGCTATTAATTCGAACAGTTGGCTGAATTCATCAGATATAGCACGAATGGTTTTCAGCTTAATAAACAACTGAGTATTATAGTCATTAATTCAATGAAATGTTCTCATATTCTCATTCAAAGCCCATTTCAGCCAATAGTGTCCAAAACATGCAAATAATCAACCATCGACAGTCCGCAACAAAGAAGAGAAATGGCTAAGTTCTTCAAACATCCGGGGAATTACAAGGATTCTACTTGTATCTTTGTTCTTTATTTTGTTGCTTTTCAGGCAGCAAATGGTTTATTTGAACCAAATTTTGAAAACAATATCTAATATCCTGTTTTATTTTGTCTATTTTGTTTTGTTCCCATTTTCGTTTTCTTTTCAGTCACAATTCAAGGTAACATCTTCTCTCTAAATCTTCCCTATCAATCTCCTCCTATCGCTTACCAATGCACGGAAGCTAATGGGACAAAGGCTGAGTAGGCTCTCACTCAGCTTAAGTGAAAATTGGCGGGAAGTTGCTTGCCATAGTGGGGGCTGATCAATAACCATAACAATGAACTAATGCTCTGATAACATGGTGGTCAGACCCAAACGAATTACATCTTGCGTTATATATTTTTTTGAAATCAGAATAATCTTTGAATTTGTTAAAAGATGTACTTACTGTTATTTGAAAGATGCCCCACTGAGAGAGAATAACGAAACCTAGTCGACAGTAACATGGTAATATCAATCAGAAGACGGTGAAATTACCACGGATCCGGTCGAAGAAATATTTCTGTTTACACGCTTGTTGCATAGGTGGTTCATGTTACTTCTTTGCGTCTTATTTTAATTAGAATCTAGTTGTTGCAACCTTTTCGACGGTTATGTGTTATTTGGAATGTACTTTACAAATGTATACCTTTCTGTTGACACCAAAAATAAACATATCATAATTTTGGTATTTTGTAACAAATAAAGCATGAATCCTAGAGGGTTTGAGCTGTTTAGTGGAATACCTGTAACTAAAAATTAGAAGAAAAATTAGTATAGTTGGAATTAAATGGAAAATACTAATTTTTCTTCTAATTTCTAGTTAAATAGAGCATATTTCTTATGTTAGGCACAAAGCAATCACACTACGTAACTAACGGCTCTAAGGCTATACTGGAGTTCCAATCATCGGCAATCAATCATACGCCT
>JASCZW010019873.1:0-13102 GCA_034211315.2 Aedes japonicus | reverse complement strand
AACAAATGTGCTACTAGGGCATTGAGTATTTTTATTTATACGAGAACGAGATGATATTTGATAGTTAACTTGCTCCCATTTGACAAACATTTAACTAGTAGAGAGTTTAAGCACATGTGAGACAAAGTAGAAAATACATTAAGAGGTCTGGGAAGATGTCAACCTGCTTTGGAAAACTTTCAAAGAAGACAAACTGAACTTGATATGTAAAGCGAAAACAAAAATAGCCGCATATGCTTTTATTGTGGACTGCATTTTGTGACAAAAGTGAACGCAGATCAACGCAAAAGCATCCACAAGGCGGATATTTTGTCGAAGAAAATAAGGCCACTCAAGATTCTGTAGCAACGCCAGGAAGAAATTCTTTGTGATATCGATGAGAACGGAGCTACGGAAGTTCTATTGATAGAATCACGTTTTGTCGAAATCATTGGACTTGTCATCCAAGAAACAATTCCACCAGAATTCTTCCGTTAGCTTCCACTGATGAACTTTAATTATTGGTTCAAGCAGCCATGGTGTGGGCATCTTTAGCATTTGCATAATTGATTGTTGTTATTTTTTATTTATGCAGTATTTTTATGAAACAAAATAAAATCGAATAACTGAATAACCTGATTGTTTGAGTTTTATTTCATAAACCTTTCCTCAAACCGCCACAGCCACATATTGTAGAACATTTTCCATAAATTAAAATAAAAATGATAAAGTCTACGTAGACTTTAAGGAGGGGGGGGGGGGTTGGAATAAGTCTACGAAAGTCTACGATGGGGGAGGGGGGTCAAATTTCGGTCTGCGTGGTTTATGAACAGTCCCTAATGATGATTCCATTTCTCACATGTTGATGTAGTCCAGTGCTTAGACAGTAAGCTTGGAGCTCATGAGCAGCATGAGCATGAGCATGATTGATCGCCCGACGTTGCTACTCCGTTATTGCCAGATCAGCTGTTATTACACAAAGAACCAAAAGATGATGCTTGGGACTAGCATGCATCCTCAATGTGTAAAAACTGGTGATCCTAAACTAAGGCAATACCGGCGCCGGCCTCGCCCGAATGCAGGTCAAATAGGGAATGGGTAGGAATATGTTGACGTGATACTCGCTTTGTGGGAAGCCGAGAACACCTCTGCACTTCCACGAGAAATCACTGGGATGTTGGATAAAATGGTTGGGTTTGCAGCCGGATCCGTTTTGGTAAACGGTGTGCTGAATTCAACTGACGTCGGCAGCGAATATGATATTTAACTATGTTCCCGATTTATTCTCTGTACAGAGATGCACATTAAAGCTATTCAAATTTTGGCACCGATTTAAACCAACAGTAATGATGTTGTTGGGGCCACTCACAAGTGTGGGTGGTTTATTTCAGCAGAATACATATATATGTTAAAACACCGAGTTTGGGAACTGATTTAAACCCAGTAGGGATGCTGTGGGCCACTCCAAGTGTGGGTGGTTTATTTCACAGAATACAAAAGTATTTTAAATCACCGAGCTGAAGACCGATTTAAACCAACAGTAGGGATGCTGTTGGGGCCACTCACAAGTGTGGGTGGTTTATTTCAATGGAATACAAGAATACGTTAAGAACATCGAGATTGAGGACCGATTTAAACCAACAGTAGGGATGCTGTTAGGGCCACTCCACAAGTGTGGGTGGTTTATTTCAGCAGAATACAAAGTATTTTTAAACACCGAGTTTGTAGACCGATTTAAACCAACAGTAGGGATGCTGTTGGGGCCACTCACAAGTGTGGGTGGTTTATTTCAACGAGAATACAAGATATACGTTAAGAACACCGAGTTTGAGAACCGATTTAAACCAACAGTAGGGATGCTGTTGGGGCCACTCTCAAGTGTGGGTGGTTTATTTCAGCAGAATACAAAAGTATTTTAAATCACCGAGCTTGAAGACCGATTTAAACCAACAGTAGGGATGCTGTTGGGGCCACTCACAAGTGTGGGTGGTTTATTTCAACAGAATACAATATATATGTTAAAACACCGAGTTTGAGAACCGATTTAAACCAACAGTAGGGATGCTGTTGGGGCCACTCACAAGTGTGGGTGGTTTATTTCAGCAGAATACAAAAGTATTTTAAATCACCGAGCTTGAAGACCGATTTAAACCAACAGTAGGGATGCTGTTGGGGCCACTCACAAGTGTAGGTGGTTTATTTCAATGGAATACAAGAATACGTTAAGAACATCGAGATTGAGGACCGATTTGAACCAACAGTATGGATGCTGTTGGGGTCACTCACAAGTGTGGGTGGTTTATTTCAGCAGAATACAAATATATGTTAAAACACCGAGTTTGAGAACCGATTTAAACCAACAGTAGGGATGCTGTTGGGGCCACTCACAAGTGTGGGTGGTTTATTTCAACAGAATACAAGAGTATTTTTAAATCACCGAGCTTGAAGACCGATTTAAACCAACAGTAGGGATGCTGTTGGGGCCACTCACAAGTGTGGGTGGTTTATTTCAATGGAATACAAGAATACGTTAAGAACATCGAGATTGAGGACCGATTTAAACCAACAGTATGGATGCTGTTGGGGCCACTCACAAGTGTGGGTGGTTTTATTTCAGCAGAATACAAAAGTATTTTAAAACACCGAGTTTGAGAACCGATTTAAACCAACAGTAGGGATGCTGTTGGGGCCACTCACAAGTGTGGGTGGTTTATTTCAGCAGAATACAAAAGTAGTTTAAATCAACGAGCTTGAAGACCGATTTAAACCAACAGTAGGGATGCTGTTGGGGCTACCTCACAAGTGTGGGTGGTTTATTTCAGCAGAATACAAATATATGTTAAAACACCGAGTTTGAGAACCGATTTAAACCAACAGTAGGGATGCTGTTGGGGCCACTCACAAGTGTGGGTGGTTTATTTCAGCAGAATACAAGAATATTTTAAGAACACCGAGTTTGAGGACCGATTTAAACCAACAGTAGGGATGCTGTTGGGGCCACTCACAAGTGTGGGTGGTTTATTTCAATGGAATACAAGAATACGTTAAGAACATCGAGATTGAGGACCGATTTGAACCAACAGTATGGATGCTGTTGGGGCCACTCACAAGTGTGGGTGGTTTATTTCAGCAGAATACAAAAGTATTTTTAAACACCGAGTTTGTAGACCGATTTAAACCAACAGTAGGGATGCTGTTGGGGCCACTCACAAGTGTGGGTGGTTTATTTCAGCAGAATACAAAATATATGTTAAAACACCGAGTTTGAGAACCGATTTAAACCAACAGTAGGGATGCTGTTGGGGCCACTCATAAGTGTGGGTGGTTTATTTCAGCAGAATACAAAAAGTATTTTAAATCACCGAGCTTGAAGACCGATTTAAACCAACAGTAGGGATGCTGTTGGGGCCACTCACAAGTGTGGGTGGTTTATTTCAATGGAATACAAGAATACGTTAAGAACATCGAGATTGAGGACCGATTTAAACCAACAGTATGGATGCTGTTGGGGCCACTCACAAGTGTGGGTGGTTTATTTCAGCAGAATACAAAAGTATTTTTAAACACCGAGTTTGTAGACCGATTTAAACCAACAGTAGGGATGCTGTTGGGACCACTCACAAGTGTGAGTAGTTTATTTCAATGGAATACAAGAATACGTTAAGAACAGCGAGTTTGAGGACCGATTTAAACCAACAGTATGGATGCTGTTGGGGCCACTCACAAGTGTGGGTGGTTTATTTCAGCAGAATACAAAAGTATTTTAAAACACCGAGTTTGAAGACCGATTTAAACCAACAGTGGGGATGCTGTTGGGGCCACTCACAAGTGTGGGTGGTTTATCTCAATGGAATACAGGAATACGTTGAGAACATCGAGTTTGAGGACCGATTTCAACCAACAGTGTGGATGCTGTTGGGGCCACTCACAAGTGTGGGTGGTTTATTTCAATGGAATACAAGAATACGTTAAGAACATCGAGTTTGAAGACCGGTTTAAACCAACAGTAGGGATGCTGTTGGGGCCACTCACCAGTGTGGGTGGTTTATTTCAATGGAATACAAGAATACGTTTAGAACATCGAGTTTGAGGACCGATTTAAACCAACAGTAAGGATGCTGTTGGGGCCACTCCACAAGTGTGGGTGGTTTATTTCAATAGACCACAGAAATACGTCAAAATTCTGAGTTTGAAGACCGATTTTTCATCCAGCCTTAACTCTGTCTGACACAATGCAGACCCCCATTCCCCTGCGGTATTGAACGTATGCATGCAATTTACGTAACAGAGTAGAGTAGTAGATGAAGTTCAGAAGGAGAGACGAGAGAACTCCTCGACCTCTCATATGTGACACATGTAATGAAATGTTATTAGGGAGCAGGTTATCCCTGTTGAACAACGAACACAGATGGTACGTAGTGCACAAGCATCCGGGATCTCCCGAAAAATAATATTAATAGTAACAAAGCTTTATGTGATCAGAAAACTATTTAATATTTGGAATAAAAGGGAAATAATAGGGAACATATTGAAAAAGAAAAGCATTAGAGTAGACATGACAATTGGACCATAAAAAATATAAAAATATAAAATATATGATAATAAAAGATCTTATTCTTAAAATAGAAATCAATCAAACCCCAACAAACATATGCACTACCTACAAGGGCAAACAATGTAAATGATATAAATGACAGTAGTCATTAGCAAACGTGAACTCGGCAAACAACCAGAAATAACGCACACACCGCACAACGCGGGCTAGGGAGTCAAAACCCACAAAATTGCAGAAATGCGCAGCTGAAAATGCAAATATTACCAAGCAGAGGAAACGTAAACGAATATATTTATTAATTATGCCTAGATGAACATGAAAGTACTGAAATTTGTTTCAGACAGTGAACAGTGCACAGGTTTGCGTGGGAAAAACGTCAAAATGCTCCACAGAGAACATGACAAATTAACAGTAGAAGGGCATTAAATAGGGAATGATTGAGAGTAGTTGTTAAATTAAGGGTAAACCTTTCTTCGGGAAGAAATTGTTTCATATGCCTCTCTCCTTTTCCGACGCAAATCCCTGCACGGTCACTTCTCAACCCACCACAAGGATTATATCATCGTCGAAGCCGAAAACTAGAAAACCCCACTAGCGCCAGTCGATTTCACTCTTGTTTCGTACGTTTGCACAGTGGCGCATCAAGCTCGCTATGCAGTGCATCTGATGTGCTACACAGCTCCCCACATGCAACACCCTGCCACCATATTAAAAATCAGTTAGATAGACTTGCGTGAGTGACTTTTTCCGGTTCCGAGCTGCAACGAGAATACATACAGATCGAACAGCAAAAACGAACAAAAGCAAAAAAACCCAGAGTAGTAGAAGAGAAAAAGGCGGACAGAAAAACACGCATACGCCGCTCGTCTGGATTTCTCCGCGCAAACAGCGCCTCCGCTCCCATGAACCGTTCATGTTTGCCAATATTTCTTTATACTAATGTATGTTTGAATGAAGCAATAATATTTAAAACACTATACTTAGCTGAATGTTTGATCCCGTATCCAATTGCAGAAATGTGAGCAAATCACAAGGCATAGGTTTTTTCACATTAGGTAGAACCTTATTTCTTTTTAAGTACTAGCACATATACATGGAAAATATGACTGACAAAATCTTTTTCACTGCGATCAGAACAATATATCTCTTTGTGTGTCGTATTTTTTTTCATAGAGACTCTTCGTTTTAAAACCATCAAGTTCAAAGCTAACGAATACATTCCATCCAAATTGGCTCCAAACAACCGCAAGCTAGCAGCACTATTAACGTTCAATACACTACCACTACAACGACACTAGCTCTTCTTGCGTTGTTGATTCTGCTGTCATGACAACCATGACGACGGGAACGGATGAAGAAAATTTTATTCGATGGAGGACACTTTTTTTCATTTTCACTATCTGGGCCCATATTTGAATGAGATTTTCGATGCTCAACACCGGCACCACACTCCGAGGAACACTTTACGACAAAATTGAAGGGTATTACGGGTGAAAACTAATAAAAAATTTGCAAATACCACACGCGCGAACTGGTTTGCAACCACTTGGATCAACAGCGCAGCCTACTCCTTAGACAGTAAGCTTGGAGCTCATGAACAAATTTTAGAAAATTGACGAAAAAATTTCTACCGAAGTCTGTCGAAGCAGTTGATGACTAACTTAAATTAGCTTAATATTCATTTGCTCCATTTGATGGTTGTGAAAACAAATTAAGAAAACCTGTATAAGACCATATATATTTTTTAAATGTGATAGATGTTATGACCACTTGAGAGCCTTCATAAATCCTATTGGCATTGGCGTAACTACTGGGGTTGCCTAGGGGGCTAGCACCCCTCCAGAATTCTGCAGCCCCCCCCCCCAGGATTTTTTCAGAAAATATTTAAAATGAAACACTATTCATAATTTCTACGGAGTTGTACGGATTTTTTTCCCAGTATAAGTTGTTTCCCGGAATACATTTCTTGAGGCCATTATTTAAAGGCCACTTTTCGGAATGACTAATTCTCCAAAACGGATATCTGTCTTCATTTTTTCGGAAAATGTATGCTTTCCTGAAACCATTTTCCAGGGGACTTTTCCTAGAGGTAATTCCCCGGGAATCATTTCCCAGAAGCCATCTTCTAGAATGATCAATTTTTCAGAGTGGGTATCTGTCCTTATGTTTTCGGGAAATTGATTGTTTTCCGGAAACTATTTTTCTGATGCTATTTCCCACACACCATTTCCCATGACCAATTTTCCAGAGAAGAACTTTGTCCTTCTTATCTTTGGGAAATAATTACTTTCCTGAAACCATTTCTTAGAGCCCATTCACCAGACGCCATTTTCATGAGTTGATCTTTGTTCTTATTTATCTTCAGGAAATTATATATTAAGTATTTTAATTTGCTGAATTTGGTGATTGTAGAACTATTCAATTTTAAATTATTTAACAACTAAATATATGCCAAACCTTCTATCATGGCGAATATGATGCCATTTTGAAGACTGTACTTGAAAATTTAAAAATTCAACACAGTTCAACACGGTAGATGTATTTGTTTTTTTCGCATTTACTGTTTTTGTTACATTCTATTGCTATACCTTCAAAAAATTTCGAAAACTTTCCATGGAATTTGGATGCCCATGGATTCCATGGATTAGTATTCCATATCAATGCCAATCAAATTCTTAAGTTTAACCTCAAATTACCCATAGATGTATCTTTCGAACTGCCGTGAACTTCTCAGAAGGTTTTTGATTAAATAATCCTCGAAATTCTCTCTCAAATTTTTTGAACTCTCTTTTGACATTGAGCACGTTACCTTAAAATATTTCATTGTATTTTTCAAAGAATTGCTCACATAATTTTCAAAGAGTTATTTAATAAGAAACCTTAATCGAATTCCATAGAATGGTAGAAAAATATCCACATTTCGGAAACGGAAAACAAATCTTCTAATTTGAAATAACTTTTTTTTTAAATTCAGTATTAATTTGACTGAAGATACATTCAGTAAGTTTAATAAGAGAAGTAAAATTGCGAACTTTAGAAGTGTTTGCATTTTAATTTTATGTAACGATTAAGAATTCCGTACAATCTGGACAAATGAACAAAATGAAAAATGAAAAATTAAAAGATAGGTAGGTACATCCATATACTTCAGAAATTTGGATTTTTCCAGGAAAACATAGACGTGGAACAGATTCAGGTTTTTCCTTTTTTTAAGTTCATTTTGATAGTTATTTTTGAAAAAAAATATTGGCACCCGTGACCACGGGTTATTGGGAACACCATACCCCAGGTATTTTCGAACTTTTCGGCGAGGTGCAATTTTAAGCTAATAGCTGATATCAAAACGCTTAATTTGAAAATATCACTTATCATACGAAAACCATAGGGCCGATAATATATTGACTTCAAATGTACTTCTGTACTGTTCTTTCGGAACACCAAGAATTTCGATTCCATTCATCTATCGTTGATAATTCCGAAACAATTGAAAGCGACGCTAGTATTCTTCCTCAACCCGAGCAGGAGCGAATAACTTGAACTGGCCTTGGTATTTATGAGCTCAGATTAAGAGGTAAAATACCTGAGGATAATACCATAAAATTGTTCCCACAATGTTATGTGAATACCAAATTGAGGTAAGACGATACCAAAATAGTACCTCTCAGGTATTCTCAGGTATCCGAAATAACAACTTTTGGTATTTGAGAGATATTTTGCTTAGGTATTTTACCTCTTAATCTGAGCTCTTTTATACCAAGGCCAGTTATCAAGATCAAAATTAGGTATTCACATGCTATTTTCTCCTGCTCGGGAGCTAGCATCTCCATCAGCTTCATCGAAAAACGATAGTAAGACAAATAAGAGCTTGGTACGCTTGAGGCAAATGGGCAGGAGTTTATAGACCATTATTCAGATACTAAATATAAAACAACAAGACCTGTAAGCCGAAGCAACTGTCGTTCGAGTTTTTTTGCGCACCAAAACTTAAATATATCTTTGGAAACCTTGCGAGCGGAATTGAAACTTGATATTACAACCAATCTATATAGGTTGCTCCAGGTGTTAATTTCCATTCCCATAAGCTCAGCTGGATGCGAGCTTCTCAGCCATCAGACACACTTAAAACATGACTGAGAAGTACCACGACGCAGCACTGATTTTCAAATCTGGCAATTTTAATCATTGGGAACGGAGTTGCGAAGGAATTAGTATCAACCGACACAATTTTGAAGATATTTAAAACACGTAATCCAAACCAATCCAAATTTTGATATAAATTTAAAATGTTCATTGACTCAATGTTGTTCTTTGTAGTTTTAATGTTTTTTAGTTTAAAGTTGACTCTATATAGTTTCAGTTCTATTCTCCGCCTCGGATTAAATGATGCGCCTTCAGTGAATCGAGTAAGGTTTCTACAGTTACCTCGTGTGAGTCCATTCTCCATTTGATTCACAGGGAATAATACGAGGTATATATTTACGACACTTGATTCTCATAAGGCATCTCGCCTCACCGAGGCGCAGAATAGTGCCTTGTTCAGAGAGGTTGTCAAATAATTTCAACAAGAAATTCGCCGTCAAGATATTTTTATAACATGTTATTACTGCTCAGCCTGCCCTGTGTTTAGACCTTATTATTCGAATAAACATGTTCTGATTCATCAATAAAAATAACCTGTCCTTACGCTACTTTCATCGCTCTTTTAAATATTCCTAAAAACGAAAAAAAAAAAAATCCTTCGGGCAGGCCCCCTCCAGGCCCCCTCCAGACTGATTGTCCAGCTCCGCCTATGCCTATTGGCTGCCATGAAAACCAGCAAACAAATGGCCAAGCTGTCAAACTTCACCGTTATTTCGTGATTGGTTTTTGTTGTTTTGCTTTGTTCGATTCTCGACTCTTCTGATTCATTTAGCAGTAAATAAAATCTAAAATGAAAGTTCTAGTGTTGCGGGTTTTTTTTTTATAGCAACCTATGCAAAACCGATTGAGTTTTGTACAGCGTATAAGCAAATGTCCAAGAAATTTGAACACATATGGTTTTAATTTGGCTTTGTACACGCTATTCAAAGTTAGTATTGGAATTAATATGAAGGATCTCAAACTAACATTTCCAGATCCCTAACATCTTGATATTATGTCCCTAAACCAAATCTAATTAAGATTCATATAGTGTAAGTTGCCAACTATCAAAATGCCGAAGATACATGACATGTAAATTTTATACAAAAATAGTTATTCAACAAAACATAAAATACAAACTTTAGGTATGATGTTTCATTCTTATTTTTGGCAACATTGCCACGTATCCTGAGATTCAGTCGTTCATTTCATAAAGGTTAGTGTTAGGGATCATTTTAACAGCCACGCGGTGTATCATATTAAGTATTTCGTCACTATGGGTCTATTATACAGGTCGAGCCGAGTAATTCGACTCGTCTGAAGTCACTGTCGGCTTCCATACATACTGTCGACAGTAAGGAGTGTATCGAAAATAAGCTATCCACAAAATTTCTTTCAAATTATGTTGAAAACCAATATTTTATTCATACAAAAAATTGATCCTTAATTGTACGAGGTTGAACTTGAACATAATGAAGACCGGATGACATTTAAGTTATTCCTTCACGAATTTTCGAACTTTGGATCGAATGCTCTTCATCAAGTTCCGGACAAGTGTTGCATCGCATTTTTTGGACGCTCGAGCCCATTTTTTTTTGAACTCCTGCATGTTCCCAGCTGCTTTACCAGTCTTCTTGAAGACCCTCTTCACGACTGCCCAGTAACGTTCGATGGGTCGAAGCTGAGGGCAATTTGGTGGATTGATATTTTTCTCAACGAAATCTATACCCTTTTCCGAAAGCCAATTGAGAGTGGTTTTGGCATAGTGAGCCGACGCTAAATCCAGTCAAAACAGTTGAGGTGTACTATGCTTCTTATATAAAGGCAACAATCTCTTCTGGAGACACTCAGATCGATAGATTTCCGCATTTATAGTTCCGGTAGTGTAGAAAATGGTTGACTTCAAACCACAGGAACATATTGCTTGCCATACCAGTTCCTTTCGACCGAATTTCTCCACTTGAATCGACCTGTCCGCATCGCTCACATCCTCCCCGACGACGGCAGTAAAGTATTGTGGACCTGGAAGGGTTTTTGAGTCCTCGCTTTACATAGGTCTCATCGTCCATCAAAACGCATGCATCCGGACGCTGCAAAAGACGCGAATACAATTTCCGGGCCCTTGTTGCTGCTCGCTTCTTCTGTTCTGCACTTTGTTTCGAGATTTTCTGCTTCTTGTAGGTCTTCAGGTGGTTTCGCCTCTTGATACGCTGGATCATTCCGACACTCGTTCCTGCTTTTTTGGCCAAATCACGTATTGACATTGATTTGTTCTTCATGATTAGAGATACCACTTTCTGCTCCAGTTTCGGGTTGGAAGAACCGGGTTTTCTGCCTCTTCCTGGTAGCTCATCCAAAGAATAGTGTTCCCCAAACTTATTAATGATGGTTTTAACTCTCGCATGATGAATTCCAAACCACTTCTCCAATTTTCACATAGTAATACCCTTCTCACTTAGCCGTGTGTCCAGAACCTTAATTTTCACTTCCTTTTCAATACGTGACATTTTGAAAACGCAGAATTTGAACCGCACAAACAAGTAAACAAAAGAAAGCTGACAGTCAAACGCACAGCATGCAGTGTTCAGAGCATAAAAAACCATCACAAATACATGCGTACAACGCAAATGTATGTGGATAGCTTATATTCGATACACTCCTGATTTAGTGTTGAAAAAAAAAATTCTCTTGCTAATTTTTTTTTTTTTTGGAAAAGCCGTCAAATCCATTATCTGGTCATGATTTTTTTTTTTTTTAAATTATTTTCTTGGTCAATACTCCTAAGCTTACATAGATGAAATTTTGGCGATGGTCGTTTTTTAGTTTTGAGTAATGCTTGGAAAACTATGGGCCCGTCACATGTTTTCATACAAAATTGAAAAAGTTTCTGTCGTCTTTTTGTTTGCTCGTACGTTTCTCAGATGATTGTTTGGTTTTTTTGTCATTCGATTGGGGGCTGCTAGGTAGTTCGCTTTTTGAGGTGACTGTATTATGACTCAATTATGTCACAATCAAGTTTCTGCAACAATTCTTGGCCACAGTGTTGTGCTTTGGAAGATTTACAGCCCAAAACATTTGTGGCCACCAACATTCCTGCCTTTCTTAAATGACGGATGCCAGTAAAAGGTTCTAAAATGCGTTTAATATTTCCGCATAATAAGGTCTGTATCCGCAATAATGCGGACACTTAAAAACATGAATAAAACATAAATTTCGCATTATATTTCCGTTGTAGTTGTTTATTTCAGATTCATGGGATGTGTTTAAACAATTTGAGCTTTGGACGGAGAATAGGGTTTGTACAGACTCTTCAGATATCTTAGAAGCCGTCGTTGTCCAAATTTGCTGGAAGTGTTTGATGTCTTCGATTCTTTGCTTCTTCCCAGAAAGCTTCCGCTTCATCAGAGCCAAATATTTCTTGATTGGTCGTAGCTTTGGGCAATTTGGCGGGTTTGAGGTTTATGGTACAATGTTCACTTGATTTGCTTGGTACCACTCCATCACAGTTTTAACATAGTGGCATGATGCCAAATCGGGCCAGAACAAAAGTTTTTCTTTGTGATTTTTGTTGAATGGTAGCAATCGCTTCTGCAGACACTCTTTCTGACAGATCTCTTTGTTGATTGTGTCTGTAGTGACAAAAGATTTACTCTTTTTGCCACACGTGCAAATTGCTTGCCGCACAAGGTATTTTTTGGGATATTTCGATGTCTTCTTCGTTCTGAAATGCTCAGCTGTAGCATTTCTGGCCATAGCAGAATAAAAAGCCAGCCCTTGAGGCTGCTTGAAATCCTCCAGGACATAAGTTTCAACGTCCATAACAACGCATGAAAACTTCGTCCAATATTCGCAGTACAAACTTCGAGCCCGTGATTTTGCTGCCAAGTTCTGTTTGTCGTTGCGATTTGGAACTGTTTTCACTTTATACGACTTAAGTCCCAAACGTTGTTTTGATTTTTGGACAAACCCAGGCGACATCCCTATTTTACGAGCCACCGTTCGAATGGAGAGATTTGGGTTTTTCGTTAATATCCTTTTCATCTCTCGGTCCATGACAGGATCAGCGCGTCCAATGTGTTTGTCACTTCTCGGTTTCCTCTCCACCGTCATACGTTCCGGAAATGATTTTAGCACATCGTGAACAGTGGATTTAGGCAAATCCAATGTTTTTGCAAGGTCCCGTATTGACAAGTCAGGATTTGCCGTACGCCCGTACAAAATTCGCTTGCGCACTTGTTTTTCTTTCGTCGCCATCTTGAATACTAAACATGAAATGTAAACATCAATCATAGTCTTTTTCATCATAGACTCTCAGCTATACCACAGTGAAATTTTTCATTTCTTCGTGCAATTTTTCAAAAGTTACAGTGATTTGAAGGTATCCTGATTAATATGGATACAGACCTTATCATTGAAAACAAAAACTCAACCTAACGCATATCATCTAAT
>JASCZW010019872.1:0-13096 GCA_034211315.2 Aedes japonicus | reverse complement strand
TAGGGTAGGGAACGGCATAAGCACCCCAAGACCCTATTCAAGCACGGGGTAAACGTCAACCTACAACGCTTATTTTTGGAGTATGGTGCTCACTACATGGAGCACCATACTCAAAAACAAGCGTTGTAGGTTGACGTTACCTGATAACTTGGAATGAGAGTCTTGAGTGTGTGCCGTTCTGCCCTATGAAAGATTACAAACAATTTCGTTGATTATGCGTTCTTTGGCTTGGGAGTAAGCGAGGGGAAATTTTACGCGCTCATTAAAATTAATTATTTTTTTCTGTGTACTACTACCAAGGGCCAATTTGAACTGTCACTTGCTGGAGCCAATCGAGCATGTCTCAAGTAATTCATGTTAAGGGCCTAAATTCCATTTGTAAACAATGAATTTAAATATCGATTTCTATTGAATCTTAAATCACTTTCGTGAAATGAAAGCAGCATTTGGTAGAAGAATGTTAGTTCTACCATATAAAGTAGCAGGATATGGTGGGATTCTCGTAATTCTTGAGAAATCAACGTTTAAAGTCATTGTTTACGAATGGCTTTTAGGCCCTTAACATAAATTACTCGAGATATGCTGGATTGGTTCCGCCAGAGTATGAATCTAGTGACTATAAAGGATACCAGTTCAAAGGGGTGTTATTGGTGTATTATGTTGTGTTGTGTAGGCTTGTAACTCTACTGTCTGTAATACCGGTAAATGCTCAGTAGCAAGAGACCTCTCGAGCTGTGTCTCAAGATCGGCTTACTACTGGGTAATCTGGAGGGGCTTCGCGAACAAATTGTGCGGATACTGTCACCTGATTATATTTTTTTGAGCAATGAGTACTAAGATACAAAATGGAGGCTTTATTGAAAGAACTATTGAGTGGGTTGGTTTGGTGGAAAATGGCTACTATTGTGGGTGTGGTGTAAAGTGAGTGGTTTTATTGTTCTTCAAACGTACCGGTCATGACTGGAGTTGATGATGATCTGGGGCTTGGGCGTTGGAACGTTGGGCGAGCGCTCGCTGCTGCACGGCGGACTTTTCGATCCACGAACTATCCGGATTCAGTTGGCGATTGGGGTCAAAGTTGGCTGATAGGTGGTGTGAGAAAGTGACTTCGTTGGCGCGTGAAATCACTGTTTCCGCCCAGGCGTCGTCCCTCATAGGCTGAAATCCGCAGAGCCCATGCAAGGCCGGAGTGACTCTGCCGAGAGAGGAAGTCTCCTTTGCGGTTAGGGAGGACTCCCGAGACAAGTCGCTTCTTGACAATTGTCGGCCAGAGGAAGCGAATATCCTTTGCTTTTAGACTTAGCGACCACTGGGGTCACTAAGCCGTATCTCGTGCGCGTCGGTTGACCTCGTCTTCGGAGCAGATAGCGGTGTCTACCAAAACGGTAACAGAAAAGGTCCTGTGAGGGTATCGAGTGGATGTAGCTTAACTGTGTTATTATTCTGCTCATGTTAGGCAATCCACCTGTTAAGTTACCTGAATTGAACTTTAAACTGATCTCACTCGAAGCTGTATAAGCGACCACTCACTACTTTACCTAAGACACCTTTCACACGCGAACGCCTGGACAATTCTGTGCAATGGTTGAACATTCGTGGTTCCTTTGACCCTTCGCTTTGCTATGTCTTCCTACTATGTCTGCATACTCCATTTTTCGTTTTCCGCCTGAATCATCTTCCAATAGTTACCCACTGACATGGAACCTCTCTCGACTTTACTGTTATACAATTTGATTTTTTTTTGAATCCCTACTAACAAATTACACTACTGAACATATTTACTTAACCCTACTAACCAACACCAAACAAATGTATAAAGGCGTAACAGTACATTTAAAATAATTAGCATTAGCATTAGCATTAGCATTAACGTTTGCACACCTCGTGGATGGAGCTACGATGAGGAATAATTCGTTGAAGACATTGCATGCCACCATGAAACGAAACCTGATTACGCTTACTGTTACGTTTCTTCACGCAATAATCTCCACGAAGACACTCCTCGATCGCTCACCTGGCCACGTCCATGCAACCGTTGGTGATAGGGAGAGTTGGTATCTACCTTAAGAAGACACGGGGAACCCACGTAGCCTTCAGTAGATATCAAAGGAAAAAGAAATTAATAGTCGGAGAGAATAGTTAAACAAGATACCCTGATTGGTGTCCAGAACAGAAGAAATATTTAAAAATGGTCGTTGGGAGCATCTTGTCTAAGAAGGTTAAGTGATGCTCCATTTCTCTTCAAACGGTTGGAACTTTAGCATTAACTAAAGTCCTAGCACCCTATGGCTTATGGTTATAGCGCCATTACTCGCTCTCTGAAAAAAAGAATGTCACCGAGATAAGCCTATCCACTTCCATTTAACATTTCGCCAAACATGTTGAGTGTCGATAGAACCACTTCTCTTTGCGTACCACGGCCTTCTACAATGGAGTTTGAAAATTTTATAATTGTCCTTACATCCATTGCCGAAAGTGCTGGAAACCCAAACAACCTTCATAGACGTTCAAGATGATAAAAATATGACGAGTTTCAATACTTTATTTGTGGAATGGTTATATGTATTCAATATGGTTGATTAAAATTGAGTAACTGGGAATATTACTTACCAATATCGGGCCGGAATTGGAAAATCACGCTCTTTCTCTCATTCAATCATAAATACTTACAAATATACATGCACACATGTACATATATACATATAGCGAGTCAAGTTGACAAAGCGAGATCAAGGAAGGGAGCTTTCCTCCAGCAGTTGATAATCGGCAACACAAACCACTGTGTCCAAGAATCCAACGGTCGCGCATCAGCTCAAGTATCTCGAGAATTTCTTGGCCGTCAGTCGGGTCAGCTCGAACATGCTCCATTGGAATCGGAGAACTTTTTTGTTCTATGCTTCTTTTTTTAGCATTTTTCTTTGACCATTCAGTCAACGCAAGCACTACTTCATTTTTCACCATTCAATAACACATTCAACAATCACGATCGCGACTATTTTTTCATCGATCAGAAAACGCGATCTTCAGAACCCACTTAACGAGATGTGAAAGACGTATTTCGAATACCACATTATTATTTTTAATAATTTTCAGTTGCAGCGAAAAAACAAACGTCAGGTCCGATCACAGGCACAGCCTGCTTTTTTCGGCGTAACAGTACATTTAAAATAATAAGCACAAATTAAAAATCACATAAATTCTGTAACAAACGGTTACAGGCTGATTACTTCACCTATTCAGTGTACTATTTTTCTCAAACTTATGATTGCAAAAAGGTAAAGCCACATATTTGAGGAAAATATATTTGTATGAATTTCTTTTAAACCTATAGCGTTCGTATGATAATACAAAATTTAATTCCGGATACGCTTTACTTAGAACCCATGGGGTTCTAAAGCAGTAAACCAATTTTAAATTGCTAGTTTCCTGTTGAATGTTGATAGTTTCAACAATCAATATGGAACTAGCGGTTGAAAATTGCTTTAGAATTTCTGTTTCGGGTTAGTTCATATTCGCACCAGTTATGATAGGGATGACTGTGTTTTCACCTACGACTTATTTTAACGGTCACTTTGAATATAACGAAATATTTCAACATGTTTTGGCTGCGTCCTTTTGTTTGCACATTTCTGAATGCCATAGCATCAAAACAGTGCTCAGTTTTGTGTTACCTATCAAAATGCGCGGTCTTACTCCGGAACAACGAAAAAGTATCGTGCACAAATGGTGCACTGTGAGCGAACTCTCCTTGAGAAAATTGGCCAAGGAAGAGGGTGTAAGCGTCGGAGCGGTACGATCTGCAGTTCAAAAATATAGAGAACAGTGTACGTTTGAAGATGCGCCGAAAAGTGGTCGGAAATCCGGTCCTGTTAGTGCAGATATCGATAAAAAGACCAGGGATGCCTACAATCGAAAACCAGCGACTTGGGCTAAAAACATACCGGAAGCAGAAAACAGGCCACGTCCATGAAACCACGGGCCCGCAAACTCTACGATTCGTTATTGTGTAGAAATTCTGGGTGTATAATAATGGACGATGAAACGTAAGTGAAACTAGATTACAAAACGCTTCCCGGACCACAATTCTATACTGTAAGCGAAGACAAGGACATCCCCGAAACGGAGAAGGCAATTTTTACCGAAAAATTCGGTAAGAAGGTTATGGTTTGCCAGGCAATATGCGAGTGTGGTAAAACTTCCAGTCCGTTCATCACAACGGAGACGATGAACACTCAGAAATACGTTGAGGAATGCCTCCAGAAGCGATTATTGCCGATGATCAGACAGCACGAAGGTAAAGTAGTTTTTTGGCCTGATTTGCCGTCATGTCATTACGCAAAGGACACTTTACAATGGTACAAAATTCAAAATGTATGTTTCGTGCCGAAAGACATGAATCCGCCGAATTGCCCGGAGGCACGGCCAATCGAGACTTTTTGGGCTTTAACCAAAGCAAAGCTTCGAAAATTCATAAAACCAGCGGACGACATCCAAAAATTTAAAAGAGATTGGCCCAAAAGTGGTCAAAATGGTGGGAAGTACCGCTGTGCGAAGCTAATGGGTCATGTTCGAGGAAAAGTTAGACTCCTAACTCCTGGCTATGATTAAATATTTTGATTAAACGAGAGTAATAAAACACAAATACAAATATGATTTGCCAAATAAAATTATTAAAACTAAAAAAAACATGACTTTTTTGTAATTTTGAAAGTGTGCTTATACTTTCTGGAACAGTCTATAGTTTCAGAAAATGACGTAGAATGCAGATGTACAGAATTATTCTGCAGAGATGCCTGAGCGATGGTCGGTCACTTTCCAGATTTATGAAAGATACAGAAGTTGCAACCGAAACCGGTTGGGTAATGAATACACTTAGGTAATTCTTGGGAAGCTATTGAGAAAGTTTTGCTAAACAGATGGAAAATCAAATTTTGATTCACATTAGGCTAACCCTGCAATGCTTACTAGGCTTTCGGACAAAATGAACCGCTACATTCTAAATTAAACAGTTTCAGTGGCAATTATCATTCATAAAAAATAGCAATACAGTTGACAAAAATAAAAATTCATCCTAGATTCACTCTAATAACACTTGTTGTTTTCTGCGATTGGAGATAATATACGATGTGAGTTGCGCCAATTAATCTAACTAAAGTAAATAACGATAAGAGATAGAGAGATAGTGCGATTTGGGAATGTCCGGATGCGTCAGACTTTTCTCTGTTGATCAGCTTAACTCTAGAATTCAAATGATAGCGAATCAGAAATCTTTATGCACCTAGAGATTAATTACGGCAACACTGTGGCTAATGAAACCTATAACGATCTGGTTTTGACGAATTCCGGCAAGATTAGTTCCATCACTGCTGCTTGGGCTCGACCGTCTTGAGCTTCTCCTCCAGCACGGCCGTCCGTTTGCTCATTTCTACGTAGTTCTGCTGCAATTGGCGCTGGTAGATAAGAACCTTCTCCTTTTCGTCAGCCCACTTGAGCCGTTCTTGTTCAAACTCGGCCCGACAATCCTGCAGCTCCTTGCGAAGTCGCGTTATTGTAAGGTCCTTATCTCCCCCTCCGGACGCCAGTTTCTTATCACAGCCAGCGGTTTCCTTCGCTCTCTCGGCATCTGGTGCTACCTTTACCATTAGAGAACGTACCTCCTTCTCTTCATCTTCCTCCTCTTCCTGATCACGGGTGGGGGTCATGGATTTGTAGTCGTCATCCGACGATGGCGACGACGGACTCTGATTGTAACTGGTGGGAGGTTCTTTGATATCGGTTTTCGGATTGAGAGGTTTCCCCGCGGACACAACGATGCTGCTCAGATCCAGCGTGATGTCCGGGAGCTTCTTGGCGTTGTAGTTCTCGATGATACTGGACTTGTCTTCGTCCGAGTAGTTGCAGATTTGGGTGTTGAGGAAGAGTTTTTGTTCACCTCCAGCTTGTTGTTGAAGTAGTTCCGGATGAGGTCGCTACTGCTGGAGATCATCGCAACCACCGGTTTTCTTGACGAGGTCGGCCTCTGCCGGGTCTGTCGGATTTTTCGGGGTTCCACCGGTGGTTTTACTGTTGTTGTTGCCATCACTTTTCGCAGCCGACTCTTCGAACTTTTGCGTCACGTACTCCAGCTTCTTCTTGTAGCGAGGTACCGCCCGGACAGTACGCCTTCGTAGCCTCGCATGATCGAAATGTCAGACAGTTCCTTGCGTAACTTCTGGATTTCGTTGTTCATCACCACGATGATCTGATCCTTGAAGATGATGATGCGGTTCAGTTGGGAAATCTCCAGATCGAAGTCGAGCTCTTTCGTTATCTGAAACGGGAGGAGGGATGTGTAGGTTAATCTATATGGTGCAGAGAAGATCAGGGAGCAGAACCGGCTATAAAACTACATTAATGACCTGTTTTTGTCCCCCTTTATGCCCCTCAGATGTTTATTTATCATTAATAACAGCTAACCGTTTGACTAAATCTTTTACATTCATTTTAAAAGATGAACATGAAAGCTTCTCTTTGTTATAATTCGATCACCATTAAAAGTATGTAGATTCCTTGGAAAATTGAAAAACATGTTTTTTTTAAAAAACAAGGGTGCCAAAATCAGGTCATTACTGTACTTAAAATAAGTTCAGACAACCTTCCGTCTGAATAAGTTCGAAGGATTTGGGGAAGCTCCAATTATTTCTTAAAAATTCTTCTCTGGACGCTTCGAAAATGTGAACATTTTGTGGGTACTTCTAACTCTTACTTGCGTGTAGCTCTGGGAATTTCTAGGGTATTTTATCAGACCTATGCAGAATTTCTCCTTCTAGAGTGACATCTAGGAGAAGATTTTGGAACCTCTAGAAGTTCTTGGAACTTCTGGTAGTCGTTAGAACTTCTAAGAAACGAGTTAGGAACATTTTGAAGAAGTTTTGAGCACTTTTACAATTTCTGATAACTGCTTCAAGTTTTGATAACCGGTGAAAATTTGGAGAATTTAGAAGTTTTGGAAACTTCAAGGAAGATGCTCTGGGTATAAGAGACTTTTTGGGAACTTGAAGGACAAGCTCTGGGATCTTGTAGGCTATGTACTGAGAGCCGAGATGTTCTGAGAACTGCAAGGAGGAGTTCAGGGATCTCCCAAAAGGAGCTCCAGTGACTTCTAGAAGATCTTTTGTAACGTTTTAGAAAAGGTCTAGGAAAACATTTTGGAACATCTAGGAGCAAGTTTGAGATTTTCAAAAAAAAAACTTCTGGGAACATCTAGAAGAACGCCTGGAAACTTCTAGAAGATGTTTTGACGTAGGACTACGTCTGTGTTTTTCAATACTGGGGTACACGTTCGAATTGCGAAAATTTGGAGCGTCACGAAAATATATAGGTTTTGAACGTTAATAACTAAGTCATTCCACGATTGATTTTCAAAATGTTTGCACCAATCGATCGGAACATTTTCTACGCTTCGATTTAAATATTAAAAACTATTGATTTTTAACATTCAACTATTGACATTAACGCAAATATAAGGTGATGTCTTATAATGCCGCTTTTTCAGAGTAAATTTACCAAATACACAGTACTTTGCTATCACAGACTTCATATTTAAGTAAGGAACGTCTCACATGCAGCAGTGCACGATATAAAACAGGGACACCTTCAAATTTTCTTCATTCGCTCGGCAGCCATGGAGCTGTGCGGAGCGGCAATGGGCCAGTACTGCTCTGACAGCTGACGGTTGCAAGTACCCTGCAGAAAAGTACGCTGGCGAGCAACCAGCTAGAATGTTGACTCAGCGGCTGTCGCAAGCAAGTGGCTTTTTAATGCAGTCGTGCCAAGCTCGTGGCAAATTTATCAAATCTGGAGGGAAATATGTATGATCCAGTTGGTAGTCATATCACGATATGATGTACATGTATATGCATGGATATATATGTAGATTATTTCGAAATAGTTACGTAGTCCTACGTCAACTTTGCGTACAACCCCATTGGGCTGTCCCTTATAGTTTTTTGCACATAGAGGAGAAGTTCAGATAAATTCTAGAACAAGTTCGAAAAACGTGAAGGTGAAGTACTGATGGTTTCCATGAGAAGTAGTGGAAACTTCTTAGAGGTATTCTGAGAACATGACGACAAAGTTTTGGAACATTCAAGAAGAAGTTCTGAGAACTTTTATAGAACTTTTAAGAACTGTTATTTCTCGTCTTACAGAGCTCATCGAAACATCTAAGAAAAGTTCTGGAAACTTTGAAAACTTCTAAAAGAAGTTCTGAAATTTCATGGTAAAGTTCTGGGAACATTTAGGAGAAGTTGTGCGAACTTTTAGGAGATGCTCTGTAAATTTTCAGGAGATGTGCTAGGAACTTATAGCAGCAGTTCTGAGCGTTTCTTCTGGGAACTTCTGGGGTAGTTTTAGGAACATCTAGGGAAACTTATGGGAGCTTCTAGGAAAAGTTCCGTGAACATCTAGAAGAAGTGACTTTTCAGGAGGTGTGATGGGAACTTATAGCCGCAGTTCTGAGAGTTTCTACGAAAACTTTGGGAACTTCTGGGGTTGGGAAAGTTTTAGGAACATAAATGGACACTTATGGAAATATCTACGGACACTTATGGGAACTTCCTAGTACAAGTTCTGTATACTTTTAGGAGAAGTTCCGTAAACATTTAGAAGAAGTGACTTTCAGGAGATGTGCTGTAAACTTCTAGGTGCGGTTCTGAGAAGTTTCTACAGAAAACTTCTGAGAAATTCTATCAGTAGTTTTGGGATTTTTAGGAGGAAGTTCCTATAATATTTAAGAGAAATTCTGATTTCTTCTAGAAGATGTTCTAATAAATTCCAGGCGATTTTCAGATAATGTTTAGGTGAGGTTCTAATAGTTTCTATGAGACGTTCTGGAAACTTCTAGACGATGTTTTCAGAATTTTACGAAGAAGTTTTGTACATTTCACGAAGAAGTTGTGTAAGCTTTTACGGATATTTAATATCTTGGAGAACTTATGGAAACATCTTGGAAAAATTCTGTTAACTATTTTCCAGGAAAAGTTCTGGAACTTCAAGAAGAAGTTCTGGGAACTTCTAGGAGAACCTCTGTAAATTACAAGATGATTTTCTGGAACAACTTCTGGGAATATCTAGGAAAACTTCTGGAAACTTTAGGAGAAAGTCTGGAAATTTCTCATAGAAGTTCTGAGAACATAGGTTTTATATTAGATGCTCTGAGAACTTAGGTTATGAGGAACTCTAGTAAGAAGTAATGAGAACATCTTGGATATGCTAGAGGATTCCTGATAACTTTTAGAAGAAATTCTGGTTACTCTTAGAAAAAATTCTGACCACGTGAATGAGAAGTTGTGGTAGTTTCTATGAAAAATCCTGGAAATTTCTAGGAAAACCTTTTAGAGATGTGACGTCTTGAAGAATAGCTCTGCTTATTTCGAGAAGAAGTTTTGAGAGCATCAAAAAGAAGTTCTAGGAACTTGTAGGAGAAGATTTGTAGATTACAAGAATATGCGTTGGGAGCAGTTTTTAGAGTTTCTGCAAAAGTTCTGGGAAATCTGGAAACTTCTGATAGAAGTCCTGAAAACTTTTAGGAGAAGCTTTGGGAACTTTGAAGTGGCACTAGGCATTTATTTGAGGTGCTCTGAGAATTAAGGAAGAATTTTAGGAGAAGTTCTGAGAACTAGAAGAAATTCCGGTTACTCCTAGAAGTAATTCTGACCACGTGAATGAGAAGTTGTGGTAGTTTCTATGAGAAGTTCTGGAAATTTATACGAAAACCTTTTGAAGATGTGACGTCTTGAAGAATTTATGGACACATGTTGGAAAAGCTCTGTTAACTTATTTCGAGGAGAAGTTGTGAGAGCATCAAGAAGAAGTTCTAGGAACTTCTAGGAGAAGATCTGTAAATTACAAGGAGATGCGTTGGTAGCAGTTTTGAGAGTTTTGCAAAAAGTTCTGGGAGGTCTAGGAGCCTGCAAGACTAGAAACTTCTGAGAACGTTTAGGAGAAGTTCTGGGAACTTCTTGAAGTGGACTAAGCATTTCTATCAGATGCTCTGAGAACTTAGGTTATGAGGACTTCTAGGGAATGTTCTGAGAACCGCTTGGATTTTCTAGAAGAATTCCGGATAACTTTTAGAAAAAAATCTGACAAACTTCTCATTCACAAGTTCTAGAAGTTTCTATGAGAAGTTCTGGAAATTTCTAGAAGAACTTATTGGAGATGTGACGTCTATGTTTACTTATTTCGAGGAAAAGTTCTGAGAGCTTTAAGAAGAAGTTCTGGGAATGGAGAAGCTCTGTGAATTTCCAAGAGATGTACTGGAAACTTCTAGGAGCAGTTCTACAAAATCTTCTGGGCACATCTAAGAACTTCTAGGAGAAGTGGTGGGATTTTACGGGATGTTCTGAGAACTGAGAGAATAAGTTGTGAAGACTTTTAGGAGATGTTGTGTGGACTTGTAGGATAAGTTCTGAGAATTTCTATCAGAAGATTTGAGATTTTCTAGAAAAAATCTTACAACTTTTGGGAGGGGTTCTTATTTTATCTAAAAGATGTTCTGATGAATTTTAGGTGATATTCTGATAATGTCTAGGAGAAGTTCTGAAAGTTTTTTGAGACGTGCTGGAAAGATCTAGAAGATGTTCTGGGAATTTAACGAAGAAGTTTTGGACACTTAACGGAACTTTTATCGAGAAGTAACGTCTAGAAGAGGTTCTGCAAAATGCTTGGAGAAGTTCTGTTTACTTCCTTCGAGGAAAAGTTCTGAGAGCTACACGCAGAAGTTTTATGGACTTTCAGGAGGATTTCTGGAATTTTTAAGGAGACGTTCTGAAAGTAAAAAGAACTTCAACATAAAGTTGCCAAATGATCAGGAGAACTTTTGGCAACTTAATCGGTGAAGTTCTTTTACTTTTAGTCTTGGAAACTTTGAGGAGTTATTATGAGAACTTCATGAAGCATTTTTGGAACGGCGAGGAGAATTTTAGGAAACTATTATCGAGAAGTTCAGATAATTTCGAGAAGAAGTTCTTATAATGTCTAAAAGAAATCTGTAATCTTTTAACAGAAGTTCTGAAAACTTCTAGAAAATGTTCTTAGAACTTTTAGTAGTTCTTGAAACTTTAGGGAGATGTTCTTCAAATTTCTAGAAATTTTGAGAACTGCTTTTGAGAAATTTTGAGATCTTCTAGAGAATGTTTTGGGAACTTTTTTTTAAGATGTTCGGGGATCTTTCAGAATATGTTTTTGAAACTTCCATGCTGATTTGATAGAACATCTAAAAATTGTTTTGAGAACCTCTAGAAGAAGTTCATGAAACTTCTGGAAGCTGGTGAACGTCTGGAAGACATTTTCCGAACATTTTAAACTTAATAAACCGCTTTAAAAGTTTTGAGAACTTCTAGAAAAAAGTTTTGGAACGCCTGAAAAAGTTTTGAGAACTTCTAGAAGAAGTTTTAAGATTTTTTAGGAGAAGTTAAGAGAACTTCTAGAAGAACTATTGAGAATTTCTAAGAAAAGTTTTGAGTTTTGAGAACTTTGAGAAAAAGTTTTAAGAACTTTTATTAAAAGTTTTCTAAGTATAATTTAAAGCATTTCTAGCAAAAGTTTTGGGCTTTATTGGAAGAAGTTTGTGTTTCTAGAAGTTTAAAGATTTTCTGGAACCAGTTCTGGAAACTTCTAAGAGCAGTAGGGATAACTTGTACGAAAACTTCAAGGAACTTCTAGGAATAGTTTTGCGGACACCTAGGAGAAATTTTGGGAATTTCTTCTAAAAGTCCTGTGAATTTTAAGGAGATGTACTGGGAACCTTCAGCAGATGTTCTGAGAACTTAGAGCAGAAGATGTCAGATCTTCTAGGGAATATTTTGAGAACTTTTCTTTTAAGATTTTCAGGAAACTTTCAGAAGAAGTTGAAACTTCGATAAGATTTGTGAACATCTTGAAGACATTAATAAAACATCTATAAGTTAAAAAAATTCTTAAAAAGTTTTGAAAACTTAAAAAAAGTTGTGGGAACATCTAGAAAAAGTTTTGAGAAATTCTAAGAGAAGTTTTAAGAACTTTTAAGTGAAGTTTCGACATCTCTCTAGTAGAATTTTCGACAGGAGAAGAAGAAGTTCTTAGAATTTCTTAGAGAAGTTGAAATTCTAGGAGATGTTTTGAGGAATTCTAGGAAAAGATTTGAGTAGAAATTTTGAGAACTTCGAGAAAAAGTTTTCTGAAAGTCTATGTATAATTTTTTAAATTTTCAGCTAAAATTTCCAGAAGTTCTTGGAATTTAAAGGAGATGTACTGAGAACTTTGAGCAGAAGTTGTGAGGACTTTTAGGAGAAGTTCTAGAACTTCTATCAGAAGAATTGGGATTTTCTAGAAGTTCTGGTAATGAGTAAAACAAATTCTGGCAACTACATGGTGAAGTTCTCTTTAATTATAGAGATCCTGGACACATTGAGGAGCTATTATGAGAACTTCACAGTGGGAAGTGTTGGGAACGGCGAGGAGAAGTTCAGGAAACTTTTATAGATGAGTTCAGATAACTTCAAGAAAAAGTTCTGTTTATGCCTAGAAGAAATTCTGGAGTCAAACAGAAATTCTGAAAACTTTTAGAAAATGTTCTTGAAACTTTTGGGAGTTGTTAGAACTTTAAGGAGAAGTTCTTCAATTTTCTACATGTTTTGAGAACTGCTTTTGAGAAGTTTTGAGATCTTCGAAAGTATGTTTTGAAAATTTTTGTTGAAGATGTTAGGAAACATTCAGAGGAATTTTTTGAAACTTCCATACTGGTTTCATAGAACATGTAGAAGTTGTTTTGAGATCCTCTAGAAGAAGTTCATGAAACTTCTGGTTTGTGAACGTCTAGTAAACATTTTCAATACATTTTCAGCATCTATAAGTTTAAAAACTTCTTTAAAAGTTTTGAGAACTTATAGAAAAAAAGTTTTGGGAACTTCTAGGAAAAGTTTTAAGAACTTTTAGGAGAAGTTTTGATATCTTTTAGGAGAAGTTTTGAGAATTTCTAGGAGAACTTCGGAAAATTTTCAATAGAAGTTCTTGAGAAATTCTAGGAACAGTTTTGAGAACTTCTAGCAAAAGATTCGAGAACTTCGAGTAAAAG
>JASCZW010019871.1:0-13100 GCA_034211315.2 Aedes japonicus | reverse complement strand
CCTGATGGTGGTATTCAAGGTTGCCACATGAGCAGATTTATCTAGATTGACACAGATTTTTTTCATTTGTTTTATACATTAACCTTATTGAAAGATTTCAGATTTTTGAGATAAACCAAGATTTTTAAAATCTTCGGTAATTGCACTTTCAGTGCGCTGTTTTAGACCCATAGAGCAAAAGGAAAAAAAAATGACACTGACACTACAGTGACAGGTGACAATCTGAATGTCAGTTTATGTTTGACATCATTTGGGTGGATTTCTTCATATAATTTTTAGGAAAAGTTTAATGATTTTCCCAAAGATTCAATGACAAGACATTCCTTGAGATATTCCTTCTGGTCTTTTTATTGATATTCTTCAGGAGTTTGTAGGTATTTCTCCAGGGATTATTTTAGGGGTTCGAATCGAATTTCATCGGCAGTTTTTCAAAACTTTCTTGTGATGACATTTTTGGAGGATACCCTGACCTTGTGAAGTATTGTGATTCTTAAAGAATCCCAGCAGGGCACCTGAAGAACTACACAAAAACTATTAGATAATTCCTACAGTAATTCTTGGAGAAAATCCTGATATGTTGGAAAAATCTTAGAAGATTTTTTCACACGACTTCCATAATCTCATACACACAAAAGAATAATTAATTTTAGAAGTGCTAAAATTTTCCCTCGTTTAATTCCAAGCCAAAGGAGGCGTAAACAACGCAATTGGTTGTAGTCTTTGATGAGCCATACAACAATGTTGGAAATCTTTCATGCAATAGGGTTGACTCAGGAGTTATCTGGCTTAAATTTACATGAAATATCCCATTATTTTCTGCCAAATCTAGCATTCCCTTAATGTGCATTAGATAACGCAGAAAATTCAATGTTTCTTTTTATCTGTGTATATATAATTCTAAACTTTTAAAATCCACAAGATTTTTTTTTAATTTGTCTAGGATGTCTGCAAGGATTCGTAAATTTTGTTCACCCGAATTTATTTTAATAGTTTCTTCAAGTAATCCGCTGAAAAAGTGTTTGTTTCAAAGTTTCTTAAGAGATTGCTCCACAAATTTCGTTAGAATTTGCTGCAGGGAATTCTACAGAAAATATCTTCCAATTTAGAAGGAATATTGTGATATTAGGATCATGTTCTCGATAGTTATTTTTGCTATTCGGAACACAGTTAATTCGAATATGAGATTTTGCTATGTTTCAAATCAATTGCAATGCATAAACCTATATACAGGGTGTCTTACAATAGGTGTCACAAAAACAAAATTGGATTGCATCAAAACAAATCAACCAAATTTTAGCATTCATTATTTATTTTAAAAATACATGTTTTAGAAAGAAATCATGTTAATTAAATTAGAATCTTTCGCCCTTTGCGTTGATAACTTTGCGCAAACGTTCTGTAAACCCATAGCAGCTGATATGCATGATTTCCTGAGGAATTTGTTCCCGAACTAAACTAAGCCCTTTCGTAGGGTCTATATGTTTAAGCATAAACAAAGTAGTCAAGTGGGTTGAGATCCAGCGAAGATGCAGGCCGTTCTTCGCTTATGATGAAATCGGGCAAATTTTCTGCGCACCATGCCTGTGTCTTCTTTGCCTTGTTAGCTGGAGCTGAGTCTTGTTGGAAACAATACGGTGTATTTCCATGCAACGTTGAAGCATGAGGAGGCACACGGTTCTTCAAAACCTGCTCGATGTAATACTCAGTGTTGTTTTTTACGTTACGTTCTATGAAAAGAAGAGGAAGTTTTCTTTTTCGTGAAACGGCGCCCCATACCATGATTTTCGATACATTATGATAGCGTTCTACAGCTAGTTTTTCTCTTGGAATATTGACAAGACCTTTGTCATACACACGATCGTTTTGTTGATTATGACTGTCCCGAGGAAGAGCTTTTCATACGAAACTGTAATCCCGCAGTCACCGTGCCGAACCAAAAGATCTCTGGTTCTTTGGACCCTGGCTTGCTTTTGACGCTCCGTCAACCCGTGAACCCATTGTTTCTCGTACGGCTTGCATTTCAGATCATATCTGAGGAGTTTGTTCATTAAAGCAGGGGTTATCTGAAATTGTTTGCTCAATTTACGGCCAGATACGGCCGAATTATGTACCCTCACACATTTGATCTTTTTCTTCGTTCTGGCAGTTCGTACGGCTTCTCTGTGCTTGTGTTGAATATGGACATTTCCATTTTCCTTGAACCGTTTCAAGGTACAAAAAAAAAAACAAAACGCTTACTCACTCCAAACTGCTTATGGCTATTGAATATCTGACACCGCCGCCACTATTTTCGACCGGCGCGCCGCAGCATTTTTTTGCCCGCGCCGCCGGTCAATTTGAGGCACGCCGATGACATTTTTCACCGTATATGTATCCCTGCAGTTATGTTTATTAGCCCTATAGAAAATTGCTTTTATTACTGACGACAAATGATGACATCTCAATGTGATGTGACATCCACAGGGTGTGCGAGAAAGTGATCAGCTTCGTTCTAGCAACTGCAATGTTCATGTTCAAGTTTCGACTTTCGACAATTTCGCGAGTGATTTTGAATATAAAAAATAATAAAATTTGCACCTTGAATGTTGAGAAAGTTTCCATTGCAAGTGTGCATATTGATACCACAAATAATGGTAATCGAACCAGCGATGTGGAAAAAGTTTAGTGCACTGAAATATTTCAAAAATGGTTTTAATCATCATCTGCTTCCTAAAAAAAATTTCGCAATGTATGTCTTATCGAAGCAAAACACGGCTGGTCAGACAGGGATTGAGATATTGAGAACGATCCAGCTATCGATAGATCGTTGGTATTCGGCAAGTAACTTTTATTTATATCTAGCTTAGCCCGGTGCGAGTACAAAAACTAATGTTAAAATATTTTCGTTTGCTAGTGTGTGTTTTAAACTTAACTCTCGGATCATTTGTTTCTACCGTGGTTTTTCTTTCTATGTAGAAGCATTTCAGAGACGAAACATTTATCTTGTAGCTACGTCGTATCCTGTCAGTTGAACGTACTTTTCTCTTGCATAACCTCAGATTAACTTCTTGTACATAATGTAGCACTGAGAGTAACTCAAGCATCCTTCATTCCTGTCTAAGAAAGGGCTGAAACTTCTATTAGAACATACTGCCTACCCGAGAAATACACATTTTTTGTTTCAGTTACCTGGATAATTCTCATGTAAGGTAGAAATTTCTGTTTATTTGTATCAGAGAACCCTCCCCCCCCCTCTCAGGAGCGAAAAAATCCTGCCTCCCAAAACCCCTACATGCCAAATTTAGTTCCATTTGCTTGATTAGTTCTCGAGTTATGCAGAAATTTGTGTTTCATTTGTATGGGAGCCCCCTTTTAGACGGGGGAGGAGTCTCAAAAAAAAATGCAAAATGTCTGAATGACGCTTTTGAAAATGTTGAAAAAGATACCGAATTCGTCTGTCAACAGTAAAGCAGTTAACTCTCTCGCGTATTAAGCATTTCTACCAGGCCGCGTTCAGGTCCCAAATGGTTTTATTCAGATAAATTCTGTCATCTCTGAATACACAAAAAACTTAAAAAAAAAACACCGGAAGATTTTTAATGTTTCCACTTCATGTAATGAAAACCGTTCATTTTTGGTTGATGGCAGATCGAGTCTGGGACAATCTTCATTGGAACTATCATCCGAGGCGTAAGAAAACTTGATCATGAGTAGATGTTTAGATGGATAAATTGAAGAAAATTCGGAACAACTTTTACGCGAACTTAAAGTTACATATGTGCTTCAAGCATAACAAGAAACTTTGACAGCTAAGCAAAATGAAAAAAAAAAAAAAAACATTACGTTGGAATAAAATAAAGCTACGATTAAAGCTCCGCTAATGATAGAGGAAGCGGAACGGCAGACACATCCCTAGTGGGATTTTTTGCTGGCCCTCTAAGTGTTTTATATGTTCTTAATTGAGAGCATCAGAGCATATGGCAGCGATAATAATAGGTTTCAATACAAAATCGTGTTTCATTGAAAATACTACAATTATCAAAAAGTTGTAAGCCTGGGACTGATATGCTATTATTTTGCAATCGGACATACAAAATAATCGCATATCATTCCCACTGCTGTTTTTACGCATGAAATGGTATAAATATGTAGTTTCTTCAGACAAAACTATTGAACACACCATTACATTACAAGGTGTAAAAATATACATACATCATGCGAAACATACACACTTTTTTTTAAATTTATTTATTTTCCGTCGGCCTATTTCCTCACATGGTGACAATCATCGACGCCAGGGAGACAACTCCACCACCTGGACCCTACCTAACGACTCGTGACTATGAACCGGGACCAACGGCTTTACATCCCTTCCGAAGGAAGACGTGACCAAGATTTTTTCGCCTCAGAAAAACCACCGACGTCGACTGAGATTGAACCCAGACCCACTGGCGTGCCAGTAGCAGACACGCTTACCACTACACCACCGACGCCGGCAAACATAAAAAATACACACTCAGAATTTATGAATTTTACACGAGACGTAATTCATGTTTGTAAAAAGTCGTGGAACGTAAAAAAAGATTTCGTATAAAATTATGTCTCCTGAAACTAACACATACGCAATTCGACGAAAGATGTGTTTGATTGAAATTATTTTCTCTTCTCTTTTAACTCATTCTTATGTGCCGAAAGACGCTTGCATGTGTCGGTCTCAGTGGACAGAAATTTACATAGCATTTTGATAGTGTGTATAGATAGATGAAATTGATGAATTTTTCTTAAAATTTCTTAGGTAAACAAGTTTACGTCAGGTTGTATGGCTATGTAAACACCTTTCTCATTCAATAATCCGAATACACTGAAATTAAAAATGGTTAAGGTAGCCTACCCCCTCGGGAATCTTGTCCAAGGATTTTGTTCTAATGCAATTTTTAATGGGGTGATATTGACGGAATTGCAAAACGGGATATCGAAAATCCAGCCACATTTAAAATGTACTGGGAATGAAATTTAACCAAAAAAACCTTCCGAGGTATGAGGTTACTATTAATCGAGAGATAAACTAAATATTGTAGTGAATACAGACGAATAAAACGCAACTATCTATGTTTGTTTAAGTAATGTATTAAATATGGTAGGGAAAAGGTAGCCTTTCATATTTTCTACATGATTAACGAATCGGTAAATTAACTACGAATTTTGTCAAAAATAAAAGGAAATGTAATGTTCCGTCCAGAGTACGAACTAAAACAAATAGAGTTTATTTCCACAACCTTGATAGAATTTTGTCTGACGTGAGAAAGTTCAAAAACCATCTAGAACGATCAGTGTAAATTAACAGTGAATGTACATACCAGATGTTTGCATTGACTTGTCAAAACAGTTTAAATAAGGGGTGTTAATTAAATCTATTTTGCATCGCAACTTATAACAAAACATTTGCCTTATAAAGCATCGGTTTTTTTAGATATTAAGATATTTATATTTTTAGATTTTGTTATTTTTATATTTCTTTAGATTTTTAGATTTTTAGATTTTTAGATTTTTAGATTTTTAGATTTTTAGATTTTTAGATTTTTAGATTTTTAGGTTCTTAGATTTTTAGATTTTTAGAATTTTAGATTTTTAGATCTTTAGATTTTTTGAATTATGGGCATGTTTACATTTTCAGAGTTTTAGATTGTTGGATAAATTTTTTTGATTTTTTTTAAATATATTAGATATAATTTAAGAATTTATATATATATATATATATATATATATATATATATATATATATATATATATATATATATATATATATATATATATATATATATATACAGGTATACCTCGATAGTACGTACACCTACGCCTCGTTTAGTGTTACGTACTATCGAATCAGTACGTCCTATCAGAATCACAATTTTTTTGTTTTTTATGTCTGTAGTGGGTTTTAAAATCACTTTAATTGTATAAAATAATAAATTTAACCATGTTAATAAATATTTTGTCCTATAAAGGCAGTTAATTCGGCAAAAAGGAATGATTTTCTTGTCAGTATCATATACCTAACTCGAATCAGCTAACGGGAAAGGAAAATGTGTGTGTGTGTGTGTGTGTGTATGTGTATGTGTGTATGTGTATGTGTATGTGTGTAGTATGTGTGTGACGCAACGCACAAAGAAGACGCAAAATTACGTAAACCAACTGGTTAATGTTGTGACTTGAGCGAAGTTTTCAGCTTTGATAATGTTGCTTCACTGTTGCTGCTGCTACAGGTCCGTTGCTGTAAAGTTCGTTACAAGAATGAACCGGATTAGCACAGCTAGCTGGTATTATAAGCTAACGGCCTCTCATGACAATGCGTTGCGTAGGTTTTGTTTACTCTTGCGAATTTCGTATAGTTTACTACAAGTTTTATTTCGTTTCATGCTAAGGTGATTATACTCAAATAGAATGATTATACCCAAATCGAACAGTAAATTAATACTCTTAAAATCATTTAAAGCATTTTAACATTTCCTTCACACATATTCTGTATATTACAGTTAACAACCTGCCTGACAACCCTAATAGACACCTATGACATTTGTTCAAACGCATGAGTAGGAGCTATAGGGTACAGAGAAAGGTGAAACATATCATGTCCAGTTGTGACTTATTGCAGGGTAATCCAGCTTATTAGAGTGTGAATGCAATAAATGAGTTCACAAAGAATCAAAACCGCGGCCTCTCGATAAAAATATTCTCATAGATTTACAATTGAATGTATTGTTAACTATGCTTGCAACTAATAATTCAAAATATGAGTTAACTTTACTCAGTCGTGGTTTACGCTACAACTCAAATTCGGCATGAGTGCCCCTGCAATCCTTATGAGCACTCATGCTGAATTTGGACGCTAACAGACCATTGTGGCTCCAGTTATAGCGTAAACCATGGCTGAGTAAACCCTAGCAATGTTGGTCTCTGCTTTTAAACAATTTGAGGCTGATTTATAGTTCTTACATTTAATGGGGTCAGAATTGGACCAGCCTCCCCTACTTTTGATGGGTACAATACTTCACAAATGAAACTAGATTTGTAAACATGGTTATCATGAATTTATTAGGAATAAGTTTGATAACTTCAATGAAATGATTTCCGCAGTTATTTTGAAGTGATGGAAAATGATGCTCATTCCGTGTGTGTATAGGTAAAAAACTTGAAATTTTCAAAAAATTTAACTCAAAAACGGCTCGATGAACATTTGAGATTTTTTTATATGTTATGTAAAAATGTTTGAATTTTAATTAAAAAATATAAAAATAAATAGTCGTTGTGGTCCAACATTTTCAAAATCATAAAAAACAAATATATGGACCATTTTAGCAAATTTGAGTACATTAATTATTTTAACCAATATTTTTAATAAAAACAAAAAGTAATAATCTTTCTATTCATAAAAAAATATTTAAAATCGATTTAGCGGTTCAGAAGTTATGATTTTTCAAAAATAAAAAATTTCGAAAAATGTCGATTTTTCTGGTAACCTTATATCGAGCATGGTCACCCAAATAAAAAAATAAAAAAATACGGGTCTTATTATTTTCGATGAAGAACATACCCAGCGATTTTGAGCAAAATTTTTTTTTCAACTCTATTCTTTTCCCGTGGAATCGCTGTATATATATATATATATATATATATATATATATATATATATATATATATATATATATATATATATATATATATATATATATATATATACGTTATGACGAGTTCCCGCCACCACCATAGAGATGCAACACCAATAGTTCCACCCGAGCCCATAGCAAAAACAACCAACCGTGCTTGGCCCATTGCACGCGCATAAGGATAAAATGATGACACGCGCGAGAATTACCAAGCATGCGGACAAAGGTTTCACCGGAATCACGCCACATGGAGGAATGCCGATTCAGCAGACTTAGTTAATAAAAAGTGAAGAAAATCGAAATATCAGTTAGTTCTAAGTGTGATGTTGTAGCGATAAGTAAAAATCGTTAATAAATTTATTTTTTATGCTAACCAGATTGGAAATAGCATAACTGGCGCAGTCTTGGAAAGTGTAGTGGAATTAAGTGCATAGAAATTTTCTAAGTGTCAATTCAAGAAGTGTCTTAGTGCAAAAATCGGATCATTCCTGACTTAGGGAACATAAGGACAGTGAAGTGAAGTGAGCATTGGACGAAAACTGAACTTAGTGAATATAAGAACAGTTTTACTTGAGTGACCGCACGAAAGCTAACTAAGCAACGTTCATCGTGAACAACTAGATCACCGGGAAACCGCTGCTGAGGAACATCACGCAGTTTGAGTGGTTTAGAGCGAGGAAGGATCCACACACAGAACCCACCCCATTAGAGGAAACTCACTTGGACTCCAGGAGATGATCATCATTCTCTTGTAAGTAAACGCATTTTATTTTCTAAAAAGAAGAAAGTGCCACGAACAGCAAGTGCATTGTGAACATATAACAACTCTTGCATCAAATTTCATTATTCCCCGCGAGCGGAAAGCCGCAAGCAAAACATACAACGTTAGAAAAACAGACCCGCGAGTGCATTGTGAAGCATAATTCCTGCCTCAGATTTAATTTTGCCCTGCAATCGAAAAGCGTAGGCAAATTACACCACAGAACGAATTAGTTATATTTATTTTTGAGCAAAATGGATCGTGATTTAATTTCACCTGTTCCAATGCCAGACCTGGGACCGGAAGACCCAGACCTAGAAGAGGCTCCTCGACCGGTTCCACCACAACAACCGATCACGGTTGAAAGTTTACTCCAACACATAAGAACACTAACCGACAATCAAAATGAGTTGATCGGGCAAATTAGAAATATGAAATCAAAAGCCGAGGATCCATTTCTCCAATTCCGAACACCGGATCCTATTAAAAACTTAGCAACTTTTTCGGGCAATAAAAGAAACTCACGCTTGGTTGGAAGATGCAGAAAATACTCTTGCACTCTTCAACGCTTATACTAATCAACCCATCTACAGCCAGTTGGTAAGAGCTGTTAAAAATAAAATTATAGGTGACGCGAAGGAGATATTAATTGCAGCAGGTAACCCAAACAACTGGGACCAAATTAAGGAAATAATTTTAAACTCATACGGAGACAGAAGAGATTTGACGTCTCATATTCAATCATTATTCTACATAAATCAAGGAAAGAGAACACTTACAGAATTCTATAATCAAGTGAAGAAAATAGACACCTCGATTAAAGCCACAGCAGCTTTAATGGACGATTATAAAGCATCCACAAAAGCTATAAACAGCCTAATAAGCCTCATGTCATTAACACGATTTGTCGACGGACTAAATGACGAATTATCCATGCATGTCAGAAGTTATCGACCGCAATCACTTGAGGATGCGTATTCCATAACGATGCAGTACTCAAATGCTGCGTATAGACAGAAACTAAATAAGCAAACAACAGACGTCAAAACAACAAAATCAAATACTTTTAGAAATGAATATACATCAATGAAAAACACGAATAATTTTGAGAAAAAGATAACTCCGCATACTTCGCAAAGTCAAACACCTCTCAATAGGAATCATCAAAACTCAGATAAATGGAGAGTTTCAAAACAAACAAATGACGGAGATGTGTCAATGCGCACAGTTCAGTCAAGACAACAAATTAACAATAATCAGACTACCGATGAAACGGAAAAAGATACCAAAACGGATGACGTTGACGCTTCACTATTAGAATCAGACGACGACGACTATTTTCTAGATGACGAGTTAAATTTTCAAGTAGTCGACGGAAAACATCAAACTGAGATAAATTCCAATAGCCAAGACAGTACAGAAGACACCCAAGACGAATATGAAAGCGACGGAGCGACAATTCATTCGGCAGACACAAGTGACGACCATTATATTTGGACAACGGAAAAACCGACAAACTCATTCAAGAATCAAATAATTTTCAAAATTTCTCCCATAGACGTGGAAGCTCATGAGCAAATTTTTCCAAAATTTCACAGGTTCACTATCTCAAAACCGGAATACAATGAAAAAGATATAGTTACTATTTTCAAAGAAAAATTAACTCCAAACGGTGTGAATTGTATTTATTGCCCCCTACATCTAACACAATTAATTCAGGAAACATATAGAAAACACTTTTTCTCACAACAAAATTTTCAAGCTATTTATTTCACAGGTACTACTCCAGGATGTAAGGCTATCAGAAGAGCAGGACGAAATCATACGCAAAATTCACGAGTACGCACACAGAGGCATGAAAGAGAATAAGGCTCAAATACTTTTGGATTATTTTTTTCCTGAAATCGATAAGAAAGTCAAAATTTTTATAAATAACTGTCCTACTTGCAAAAAATGTAAGTACGACAGAAAACCTCCAAAATTAATACAAAAAACCAATACCGCGGGAAAACCATTCGAAAAAGTTCATGTAGACATTTTCTTCATGAACGGAAGAAAAATGCTAACTATTGTAGACGCTTTTTCTAAATTTGCAAACGTCATCGCTCTTGAATCGAGGACAATTGTAGACCTTAAAAGAGCAATCACAGAACACATCAGAGTTTTTGGCAGACCAGAAACAATAGTTAGTGACCAAGAACCAAGTTTGACATCCATTGCCTTTATTGGATTTATGCAAGACTTAAACATTGAAATCCACCATGCTAGTTCGAGTAGCTCGAACGGAATAGTGGAAAGATTCCACTCGACGCTTATTGAATTATATAGGACTCTTAACACAAAATACAAAGATTTGGAATTTTTCGACAAAATTAATATATTCGTAGATATTTACAATAATACAATTCACTCAACGACTGGATTCAAACCAAAACACGTAATTTTTAACTATCAGAACGAAACAAGTACGGACGAAATTTTACAAAATTATAACAAAGTTCAATCCGCCATAAAAGTACAAATGGAAAAACGTAAAAGACAGGTTGAAAAAGAAAACAAAGCCAAAAGCTCACCTAAGGAGTTAGAACCAGGACAAAACATTTACGTAAAAGTTAACCAACGTATCACAAAGGACAAAGATCCATACAAGATTTCAAAAGTAATGCAAAACGAAGAACTCACTTTTAAAGACACATATGGCGTTAAAATTCACAAAAATAGAGTTAAAGAATAAATTTTCCTACTTATTTCAGACTCATTCAATGGACTTCAGCATCCATCTATCATGACGTATCGACAAGAAACGGACTATTGACGATTAAATTGGACGCAGTACACATTAAAACAGGGTACGAACGAATAATTCATAAGGTAAATTTAGATGAGATAAAACAAAATATTGTTTACATTGAGAATTTAGCAAATACTATTAACATATCGGATCACTTAGAACAAACACTGCAATTCAAAATCAAGAAGGCATACGAAAAATTGTTAGGATTTTACCCAAAACGCGTCAAAAGAGGACTTTTTAACGCACTAGGAAAAGTAATTAAATTAATAGCAGGTAATCCCGATCAAGAAGATTTGGATTTAATTAATCAAAATGTAGAAACATTAGAACTTAACAGCAACAAAATCATTGACAATCAAATTAAACAAATAAAAATCAATAATGTTTTACAAACTACTATTAACAAAGTTTCAAAAACTCTTAGATCCATTAAAGAACACGTACAGATGCAGAACACAGCACTTAGGAAAGACCTAGAATTAATCAATTTAATTTTAAACATTGATATTCTTATAAAAACTTTGGAAGACTTGGAAGAACAAGTCGCTTTCTCGAAAACCAATAGCTTGAACAAAAATATTCTTGGTATAAATGAAAAAGACTATATTTGGAAATTCTTAGAAAATCAACAAATTGGCATAAAGTTTGAAGATGAAATTTATAAATTTGTACAATCAGTTGTTTCGTTACAAAACAATCACATCATTATAATTGTCAAACTTCCCATAATTGAACCGAAGCAGTACACATTGATGCAGTTGGAACCAGTCAACGTAAATGGAACGAGGATCGACACGAGCATCCGCTATGTGGCTTACAATCAACAGACATTCTATGAGCAGAGCGAAAAGTGTTTCATCTGTAATAATAACTTCCCAGTAAACGACGAATGTATCTTCAACATCCTAACTAATCAGAAAGCTAAATGCCCGATGTACAAACAACCAGTCCAACCAATAATCAAGGAAATCAGCACTGGTACCATTCTCATCGACACATACAAAGCAGTATTAATCCAGGATTCATGTGGAGAGTCTCAACTAATTTCCGTACCAACCATCATCGAACAGGTAACTGCACAGTTACAGTGCAGAATCTTACGTTCAAAAGCAATACTAAAATCATAAATCATCACGAATATCTCACACCAATATTCGGCAAAGAGATCGAAATTATTAAACAGAAGACTGACATCAACGAGATACACCAAATGAATCTCGATAATTTAAAGGAAATTCAAAGACTTAAATTTCACATGACCAGCTCCCAGACACTTGGAGGAATAGCCATTGCCTCCATTGTCTTTTTTACCCTTAACCATATTCTGCATTCGTAGATTCAAAAAGTCAACCAGAAGTCAACCTTATCAAGTCCAGAAGGAAGATACCATCACTCTACAAAAGACCAAAAGAAAGCCCGACATCAATCCATTGGGCAACACCCAGAAGACAGCAACCGTTTCAAAGGATGGGACAATCGGCCTGACAGAATCCCTCTTTCCCGCACCGAGGTTCGTTCTTACGAAAGGGTCAAACAAGCCAATCGAGGACGCTTGACACTTAGGGGAGACGTTATGACGGTTCCCGCCACCACCATAGAGATGCAACACCAATAGTTCCACCCGAGCCCATAGCAAAAACAACCAACCGTGCTTGGCCCATTGCACGCGCATAAGGATAAAATGATGACACGCGCGAGAATTACCAAGCATGCGGACAAAGGTTTCACCGGAATCACGCCACATGGAGGAATGCCGATTCAGCAGACTTAGTTAATAAAAAGTGAAGAAAAATCGAAATATCAGTTAGTTCTAAGTGTGATGTTGTAGCGATAAGTAAAAATCGTTAATAAATTTATTTTTTTATGCTAACCAGATTGGAAATAGCATAACTTATATATATAT
>JASCZW010019870.1:0-13104 GCA_034211315.2 Aedes japonicus | reverse complement strand
TCCGATGAACGCCCCAATCCTGACCGCCCTCAGGCAAATCAGTCACCGATAGGTAAACGACTTTACGACCTAACCGTGTCCCATCTGATAATGCGATTATCACGTAAATGGGCACGCCATGTGTGTATGGTGTATGTGCGTTCTTTTACGAGGTCCACCCCCAGGATTTCGGCATATACCTTCAAAGTTCAATTTTCGCGGCACTGGCAACAGTAGTGGAAACTGATAAAGCGTAGTCGGGTCAGTGAGTTTGGGTTTTCCAACGATAGCCACCACAAGAATGGACCGGTTGGACTAGGCCAGCCTCACCGTGGGAGATGCCGAGGCTTCCCGACACGTTGGCTCGACTGCGAACACTTTTACAACACCTGTTGATTGCACCTACTGCCGCCGGGTTGAATGATATAGCGCGATCAGAAGTGCGAATGACCTGCACCAGTTTAAAGACAGCGTATGTGCATCGTAAGGAGAGTGAAACGCGCTTTAAAGTTTGTACTGGTGACTAATGCCATCATCTTCTTAATTGATTCCGCGAAATTCTGACTAAATGTTTTGTTCGCGACAAAATTTTGCTTCACATAAACATAAAGATCTTCTGAAGTATCTCATTAACAAGTGAAATATCAGATGAAGCGGTGGACGTTAGTCTGTTATTTCTGTTATTTCTATTATTTCTATTATTTTTTACAGTGTCTAGTAGCAGTAGCAGTAGCAGCAGCAGCAGCAGCAGCAGCAGCAGCAGCAGCAGCAGCAGCAGCAGCAGCAGCAGCAGCAGCAGCAGCAGCAGCAGCAGCAGCAGCAGCAGCAGCAGCAGCAGCAGCAGCAGCAGCAGCAGCAGCAGCAGCAGCAGCAGCAGCAGCAGCAGCAGCAGCAGCAGCGGCAGCAGCGTGCAGCAGCAGCAGGCAGCAGCAGCAGCAGCAGCAGCAGCAGCAGCATGGCAGCAGCAGCAGCAGCAGCCATGCAGCAGCAGCAGCAGCAGCAGCAGCAGCAGCAGCAGCAGCAGCAGTGTTACAGCCAGCAGCAGCAGCAGCAGCAGCAGCAGCAGCAGCAGCAGCAGCAGCAGCAGCAGCAGCAGCAGCAGCATGCTGTTGCTAGGCACGCAGCAGCAGCAGCAGCAGCAGTTGCAAGTTGGCATGTCAGCAGCAGCAGTTGTTGCTTGTTGTTGTTGTTGTCAGTTGTTGCTAGTATTGTTGCTGTTGTTAGTTGTTGTGTTGTTGTTGTTGTTGTTATAGCATTGTTAGTTTGTTGTTGTTGTTGTTGTTAGCTATGTTAGTCAGCTGCTGAGCAGCAGTAGTAGCTGTTGTTAGCTTGTTGTTGCTTATTGTTATCGTTGTTATATTGAAAGGAAGCAAGAAAGAGACAGAGTATGGTTGTTACATATTGTTGTTGTTGTTGTTGGTTGTTGTTGCTGCTGTTGTTGTGTTGCTGTTGTTGTTATTGTTACTAGTTGCTATTGTTGCTGTTGTTGTTGTTGTTGCTGTTGTTGTTGTTGCTTTGCTTATTTGTTGGAGTTGTTGTTGTTGTTGTTTGTTGATTAGTTGTTGTTGTTGGTTAGTTGTTACAGCTGTTGTTGTTATTGAGCTACTTGTTATTGTTGTTGTTGTTTTGCTGTTGTTGCTGTTACTGTTGAGAAGGTTGTTGTTGTTGTTGTTGTTGTTGTTGTTGTTGCTGTTGCTATATGTTGTTGTTGGTTATTATTGTTGTTGTTGTTATATATATTATACAAGGAAGAGCAGGAGCAGCATATATAAAGACAAGAAAGAGAATATATATATAGCAGCAGCAGCAGCCATATATTGTTAGCAGAAAGAAGAAAAGAAAGAAAGAGAACAGCAGCAGCATACAGCATACATAGCAGTTGTTATATAGCAGCATATATATATGAAAGAAAGAGAAGAAATGTCATTGTCATTATTATTATTACTATTATTATTATTAATATTATTATTATTGTTTACTGAAGCCATTATTGTCATTGCCGGTCATTATTATTGTCATTGGTTGTTGTTGTCATTGTCATTATTGTTGCTATTATTACTGTCGTTCTTGTTGTTGTTCTTGTTGTTGTTGTTGTGGTTATGCTACTTCACAACTGTTGGAAATTTAATTTTTATTAGATATACTGTTGACATAACAGTGACAAATCAGGTGAGTTTTCACAATATTTGCAATCTTGCGATTGTATGCTAGTTGGTAAACTTTCTTAAGAACATTCTCCAAACGATTCATCACCGACTTCTTGGCGTCATGTTTTGAAACTTTGTTCCAATATTTTTCGAACTGTTGAATGCTATCTGCTGCCGATACATGCTTCTTAAAATGTGCCTTCGTCAACGCCTGAAATTCTTCAATTGGTCGAATTTGCGGGCAATAAATGGTTCATGTTCTTTGGAACGACCATACAAAAAAAAAACCATAAAAAACAATACAAACATTTCTTGTTTGCAGAAACCTCCATCTGCCAAATTTGATTCCATTTGCTTGATGAGTTCTCGAGTTTTGCAGAAATTTGTGTACCATTTTACCATTAATCGTGTAATCTGGCCAGAAGACAACAGCATCCTGGTGGCTTCGAATCATGGCTAGAAGTCGTTTTTTAAGCACTCTTTGATGTACAGTGATTTCACTGTTCATTTAAATAGGTGTGACAACAGTATAGCTTGCCTTCCATTTTTGCCAAATTCCTTAGTGACATTCTGGGTTATGTTCATCATTTGTGCACCATATTTTAACGTTGTTCCACAGAAAGGCCACGCATTTCGAAACAAACTGTTCGAAACGATTAAGCCGCTACACAATTGCTGAGAGATGAAGGTAAACAACATGATACTTATCTTACCAATCAGACCAAGGCCGGTGTGATCGCTGCTGTACACAGAAATTGTCTCCATTGTATTTGGTTCATGGCTGTACCTCGCTAGACTCCTATCTGCCGAGGGTCTACAGGTCGCCTTCTACTTGATCGATCCACTTTACTCGTTGCAAACCTCTTCTTCTTGTACCCGTCGGTTCGTTTTAGAGAATCATTTTAACATTCTTAAGACAAACCCAGCCCATCGTAGTCGACCGACTTTAGCGATGTGTACGATGGGAGGTTCTCCCAGCAACTGATGCAATTCGTAGTTCATTCGCCTCCTCCACCTTCTGTCCTTCATCTGCACTCCACCGTAGATCGTACGCTCAAAGACACCGCGTTGGTGCTCCTCTAGCAATGTCCTTGTTTCATGGTCATAGAGAACTTCCGGTCTTACTATTGTCTTACGCATTTAAAGGTTTCCAGAGCACACCTGTGTAGATGGTCAACTTTGCAGTTCAGCTAACGTTGCTCGATCTTAGCGTCTTTTGGAGTCCAAAGAAGGCACGATTGCCAGCCATAATGTGCCTTTGTATTTCTCTGGTGTCGTTATCGGCGGTCACCAAATAGCCCAGATACACGAATTCATCCATTAAACAACACGATGCAGCCATAAAATAGAACAAGGTATAGCATTTATAGCGAAATGGCACCGGTTTCTGACATCGTCCATCGTTTCTGATGCAATCTTTACCTGGGTAAGAATAAACATTGAAACGTCAGTCGAGGGCAGCCGTCGCTGAATAGTTGGCAATCAACCAGAAAGAGCAAATGAAAAACATCTTTGAGAAGCTCCATTAATTATGTAACGTACTAAGCGTGTGTGTTGTATGGGAAAACGTGACAAACCTTACAAACAATTTTGAAGGTCCATACAAAAAAGTTGACAAGGGGAGGGGGAGGGGGCCGAAAGTTCTCAATTTTAGCGTTACATAATAAATGGATGTCGCCTTGCCGGTTAAGTACGACGTCAAGGAATCGTTATGGTATAGGCGAGCAATGTGGGTGGAAATCCGTTTGTATTTCGTGGCCCTTGATTTGAGAGGCCGATTTGAAGGAGGCAGCAGATTGACGGACTGCAATACTCCCGACGTTTACCGCACGAAATACACCAGTTTTTGGTAGGTAGGACGCTCTGCTACATCGCATGCGATTTCCCATCGTTTTGGCAATTTTATTCAGCTTGGTTCTCAATTCATTGATGCTTTTGACGACTCTGCTAATAACCTTTAGCTTCCTCTTCACAATAGCCCAAAATCCCTTTATGGGTCTGAGCTGCGGACAGTTTGGTGGGTTGAATTCTTTCGGTACAAACTGAGTCCCGTTGGTTTCATACCACTGCTACACTGTTTTACTGTTATGATAGCTTGCAAGATCTGGCCAAAACATGACGGGTTCATTGTGGGACCTGACGAATGGCAATATGCGCTTTTGGAGACATTCCATTCTGTACAGCTCTGAATTAAATGTCTTATCAGTGATGAAAACCTTGGTCTTTATCAAATTTATCTGTAAACACAAAATTGAATTTGACAGTAACATCACCCCGAGACAAAGCCCAGTAAAATGTTTGGCCCGGTAGCTGTTTGATATCGGCCTTTACATAGGTTTCATCATCCATGGGGAGACAGCCATTGAATTTTGTCAACACCTGATCATATAGTTTTCTGGCACGGGTTCTGGCCAGACTATTCTGCTTTTGATCCCTATTTAGTTGTCTATAGGCACGGTATGACTTGAAGCCTGCCTGGAGACAAATCCGCTGCACGGTACTGCGTGCGGTGTGAAACTCTTTGGCCAAATCGCAGTCGGAGATGTTGGGGTTTTCCTTAATGTTCTTGAAAACTTTGTTCCGCAGTTGACGGTTGACAGTACCCGCCCGAAGCTTGCTTTGAGGCATGCGATCCGTCGACAAAACCCAAAACTTTAGCAAGTTTTGGCACAGACCACGAAGGGTTTTCCAAAAAAAAAATTTCTTTTTTCTTCACCCATTTTGTATTACTCTGAAACACGTTCAAAATGCTTAGTGAAAAAAAAACTTATGATGTTGTTGATGTTTTAGGGAACACACTAGGGTCGCTGTAAGAATCAAACATGTTTGTTTCAATATTAAATGGGCCACACCTTCCATGAAATTTAGAAAGCGGGCTTCTATATTGGAGGAGACGGTCAATTCCGAACGCTCTCGACGGAAGCTATCCGCCCAACCACCACTCCCTCCGCATTTGTAAATTTGGCCTTACTCCCCGAGCTCGTCTGTCATCGCTGGAAGCCATTTCACCACTAAAATCGCCATCTGCATCGAGAACTCGTAAAAAAACATGCGCAGGTATGTGGAAACCTTTTTTTTATGGCCATGATAGTTGCCTAGTAAATGTTTCCCGTAACCGAATGTTTGTCCAACCCGATTGAGTAGTGAATAATCGGGAAAAAAAATTATTAGATAATGTCGTGATTTGAAGAACTGAGTTTAAATTTATCTTCGTTCTGGGCAGTTCCTATAGAATTGACTCTTCCTAAAATCCGTTTTCGGCTTCTCTTCTTTCGCTCCGGTTAATTCATGCGGGTTGAGCGAGTTTTAATTGGGGAATCTGCGTACATGAGTTTGCATAATCAGTGTGATAGAGAGAGATTTTAAATTTTCCACACACTCTTTCTACCCCAACGAGAGCTCTTCTCTCTTGTTTATATTCACCCCCTAGTATGCATGCGGGTAGCGCATGTGAGCGGAAAAAAAGGTTTTTATTCATACTCGATCACCCTCGAGTGAGAAGAAGAGCTCTCAAATTCACAGAAGCGAATGCAGATAAATTCCCTGAAGCGTGCGCCCTATAGACACTCAAGCAATAGACCGGCCAACGTGCCGCCATGTTGCATCCAAAACGAACATTTCCCATACGGTTGGACAGTTGTTTTGGATACATCAACTGTGCCAGATTACTTGAATGTCTATAGTGCGCCCCAGTGAGCTTCACTGGCGTGGCCTCTTCTGCTAATATACAGCAGTGATTGCATATTCGCTTTGACGCTACATAACAAAGGAAGAAAGAATAAAGTTTCTTCCCGCTTCCTTTTTTCGGACATTTTCTGCTTCTCCGACGATGTTTCAACTTTCAATCGCACCAGCGAATAACAGAAAGAGCACTGGTGCGTCTCGCACAAGTGTACACGGCAGTGATCGCAGGCGAGAGCACGTGAGAGCGATCGTTTTAGAGAGTGATTCGCTCACTCCAAGCAATCCCATCACAGGCGCACACTTTCACTCTGTCTATTTATGACCGAATAAAAGAGCGCTTTGCTCTACCGCCGTGAAACGCATATCAGTCCCATATGACTTTTCGATGGTTTTGAGTTATGCTTACTAATAGTTCTAATTATGAACGTTCTTTACGTTCTAATGAAAAACTTGAGTAATTTGTTCTGACCAAACATGAAAACAACATTGGGCCAGTTTGTCTCATCTTAAAAATAATCGTGATATCAGTCTCACCATACGATAAAAGCCTTAATAACGCCTTTTCCTCAACGATCTACTCGGGGAATCATCCAAACCATACATGGTATAGTTTATGCATTTGGGTTATCGTTTTCGTATGTTGATGTTTTATTAGAGTGGTTACAACATAACGTAATGTGATACACTTTTGATTGTTATTTTTTGTATTCTCCCCAGCGCGGAAGTAACGATCTTTGATGAAGTTAGCAGCAGCAGATAATTTCTCATCTCCAAGCGAAGCGCTAGGAGCGGACAGTAATTTTATTGCTAGAACAAACAGACATGAAGAGAAAATGTATTGATAGATACGTATAGAGTAACGACAGGCTTTGAAAATTGAAAGAATACAAGATTGCAAACGAGCGGAGGGCGTTTGAATGTCATAGTTTAAGAAGACGTTTATTTTTAATTTTTTTGTGCTATCAACTTATAGCGAATTCGTTTTTGTTCAGTTCCAACCTAGTTTCGCACCAGTTCCAACCTAGCTGCTGTCAAAACGTTTTTTTATTCGCTCAGTTTCAACCCAGGTTGGCACTGGGTTGAACTTTTTTGACGATGGGTTCACACTGAACTTTTTTTGCAGTTTCAACCCGAGTTCACCAATACAACTGTATTCTAGCTGTCAAATTGTTTGTTGTGTTTTGAAAGCGGAATCTACTGAGCAGCAGAAAAACATTATTTTAAAATGCAGAATTGTGCCTCTGTGATAAGTGTTGCTACTATTGTCGTCCAATTATGTGTATCAGAATCAGAATCTGATTCCGATTCGGGTCTTGAGGAAAATGTGTTGCTTATGAGTGTTGAAAAGCCAAGAAACAAAAGAAAAAGAGTATGTAATTTCGTCCGCGACGTAGTGAATAACTTTTCGGATGTGATATTTAATATTATTTTACTGCCGCCGGTGGTAAATCTTAGGTACAAATGCTTTTCGCGAAAGGGGCTCATGTAAACAAACACTGCAATCGATAATATATATTTCCAATCACGCAAAAAAAAAAAAAATCGAAGGGCTAATTAATCTATCTGATTTCAATGTTGGTTTCCCGTTTGGCGATGTGCTTTAGAACTGCTTATTGGTTGTTATTTTACTACCAAAAGTAAAAGTTTCTTTATTACCATATTTACGTTCTATCAGTAGATTACAAAGTACTTTGTTTGTTTCTAGTTTCGGCGTCATTTCCGGATTAACAAAAGCACAGCGGAGATGATTACTGTAGGCTACGCGGAATCTGAATTCCATCATACCAACACCGGAACTGGACGCAGAAGTGTTCCAGTTAATGATCAAATGCTGGCGTTTCTATGGTAACTGTTCTGTGGCTGGAGCGAGGGGCACGCAAGAACTTTTAAGTACACGACACACCCGTTGAAAGTATTAAAATAAATTGAAGCGTATATTAAACGCTTTGAATGCGGCTGATTATACTCTAATAGAATACCTATTAGAGATTTTAAATACACATTAATTTTAAATACTAGCACTCGAGGAAATACATTTTCATTACAAATTCAATGCTATAAGTACACTTACATGCATGTTGAGTACAGTAGAAAAATAGAAATAATTTTAAGTACTCATTGTTTCTTTTGATGACAACTTTTGATATAGATAATCAAACTATTTATTGCTTTGAGTACAATAAAAAAACATGTTTAATATTACAATCCTTTGGTATGATACCGGTATGATCTTATGGTGACTTAAATGAAATCAACAACCAAGTTTTAAAAGTAACTTGCTGCCAACCCAAAAGTTAAGAGGAAAAGAAAACGCACATTTCTATAATCACATATAATTTTTTTAAATCTTTTGTTTTATTTTAGGTTTTGTGCAAACAAAAATTCCTATCGGGAAATCAGTAATTTATTTAACATCTCTGAGTCAACTTTTTATAAATGCTTGAACCATATATTGGACTATTTTTACGTTTTGTCCAAATCAGTTATTTGCTTTCCGGATGCTGAAGCTGAAAAAGAAAGGATCGCAACTGATTTCAGAAGTGTAAGTCAACACCGAGATAACTTTTAAGAATATTACCTAACATATAAAAACGTTTCAGGATGTATTGATGGATGCTACACTCTATTAGGAAGCCTGCACACAAAATCCGCTCAACATATATCAACCGTCAAGACATGACTTCAATGACTCTTCAAGGGTTTGTGATGCGCAGAGAAGATTTCTTGATGTCTGTGTAGGTCCTCTTCTGTGCCAATATCACCTGCTTGGAGATGCTGCCTATCCCTTGCGAGAGTATCTGCTTACGCCGTTTAAGGATTATGGAAATCTAACACATAAAGTTAGAAATTACAATATTAAACATAATAAACTCGGTAAGAATAGAGAACTCCTTTGGGATTTTAAAGCAAAGGTTTCGTCAGCTTACTCGGCTCGATTTTTTCAAGTCGAGAGAATGTGCAAGTTTGTATTAGCGTGCTGTACACTACATAACATGTGCATTAATCAAAATGACGTGTACAACGGCGACGAGGACGCGGATGATCCCAGCACTAGCCGATGAATCGCGACGCAACCTGATACCCATTATCAGCGTAAGTCGTTCCCAAAATGCACGGAATGCGCCGCTTGCGTAGACTTGGAGAAGTAAAACGAAATGAAACTGCGGAAGATTTATGGCAATAATTGTATGGCAACTAAAAATCTAAAAAAACAATTCGACTATCGACAAGCAACAATAATGACATGTAAACAATACGACGACGAGATAATAATTATTTCAGACAGCAGAGCAAAGGATAGTCCAAGTGGTCTCACACACACTACCATACAATCTGACTCGTAACCCAAAATCGTTTTTTTTTTTCTCGACGTTGGCACTGAACCAGTTTCAAAAACGAATTCGCTATTAAAAATCCAACTAGAGCAAAGAGTTCTTAAAAATAATAACAGTAGGCATACCGAATTCCAAATTCATAGACGAGGTGCTTGTTCAAGTAATTCAATCCAAAATGTACTCTTACCTTCGTCCACTAACGGTATAATTGTTTTAAATAATGTCGTTTTTCTTTCCCCATCAATTCTTTCTGGTTGGCGTTGGCAAGATAGAACTCATCCGAGCTTCCCATTGTAACATGTCATAATTCTTACAACTTTTCTGGTTTTTTCCATCAACAGAGCTGCTGTTATGTAATTTGTACGATCCTTTAACGCGTAAAAGGATTTATTCAGCTCGATTCTGTCATCTTTGGATACCAAAAATCCCAAAAAAAAAAAACATTTATAATGTTTACACTTCACTTTATGAAAACCGTTCATTTTTTGGGAAAACGTGACGATCCATACAAAATAAATTGAAGGTCCATACAAAAACCGTGTCAAGAGGGGGTGTGGTGTTATAAAAGTCAATTTTTGCGTGACGTAATTAATAGACGTTCCCTAAAAGTCTACGTTCCTAATTTAAAGCTATTCAATGAAGTTAATCTTTACATTCTACTAGAACTCTTTGACACTAAAATTTTCAAAGCATGAAGAATTTGAGGATTTGACTAGATACAAAACTACGCCAATCTTAAAAGAACACAAACAATAGTACTTAATAGTATTTGAGCTTATCAAAGGTTCATAGAAAATGCGAATGTTTGAAAATGAACTCTTATAGTTAATTACTTTAAGAATTTAAGATTTTACTAAATGGATTTGAAAAATTAAACATTGCAACATTTTTCAGGAATTGAAAACTATCATCATAATTAATTGAATGACAACCAATGTGAAAAAAAGATTGTGCATGGTGAGGTGAATTTTATGTGTCATTTAGATGTTTATCACTCGTTTCACTTGACTGCTCTACCCACCGCGAAAAAAGTCATATGTTAAACATTATGGCCTACCGTGACTTTTTGACGCCACATAGTGGGACGAAATAAAATGAAGTGGGACATGGGTATTTGCGGCGAAGATTTAGGGTGAACAAGGAATGAAATAGGGAATATCCCCTTAAAACTCGTATATTTATCATAACTTTTTTATTTGAATTTTCCCATTTTTTAAATGTTCTACAAAGTTTAAGGTAGTTTTAAAATACACTTCTTTTTAGAAATCAACAAAACATTATCTCTTAATTTAAAGGATTTATGTATCAACAGCACGTCCAAATATTTTTTCAAAAAGATGAAAAAATTACTATATATGCAACATAATATAATAAGAAGCATAGCTTCACCCTACAACTTCGTCCAGTTAAGAGATAAAAAGTTTTTGTTTTCTACAAAGTTTCATGAAATTACCTAATCTACAATGTTTTAATACACAGTTATCGATTTGAACCAGAAATGAAAAAGTAAATTTTTTTATCCGGATACACCCCTTAAATAAAATTTGTTCACACAAAAATAAAGTACTCAAGAAGTGTAGAAACATTGTAGAAGACATCAATGGGCCATACCTAATAGTTTCGCCGCGAGTACCCATTTTCCAATTTATTTTATTTCGTCCCACTGTGCGCCAGTGGAACGTGTTACGAGTTTTTTTCATGATTTTGCAACATTTCAAAGTCAATCAAAATGTGAGTTGTTATGTAGTTTACATGAAGAACTTGAATACATACTCTAGGCATAATGAAGAAAATCAACACGTAGTACTTTCTTAGTCATGGAAAAAGTCCGCCGCTCAAACTCAATCACATTGTAACTTTACTGCGACAAGAAAGCCCAAAAAAATACTGCATTTACATGATGCTCAATTTTCCCATGTGTTTTAAAGCATGTATTCAGTACATCACAAATAATTTAGTTAAAATTATTCCTCTTCTCGGTTTGAGTCAATTTTCCTCCTAGCCCTAATGAATTGTTTGTAGACTGACTTTGTCCACCGACCCACATATGCCATCGAGAGCTTAAATCTCAATCCCCATATCATAATGAGCCTTTCTAGTTTAACCTCATTTTTTCCCAGTAACAGATTTCCACTCCCTCACGGGGGACGTGATTTCGTGCCTCCGGGAAATTAGCATTCATGAAACAACCCAAAAGACTACCCACATCAGTGCCTAGGTCTTGCAAAGCATTCACTCACATATCCTACCAGTTAACCTATGATTGATGGTTCTTCCCCAGGAATTGTTTCTCTAATTAATTTCAACATCCCACGCCGTCAACGCTGCCGTCATCGTTGCCACCAGCCACACGCAATTTGACGATTGAAGCCACCGAATGTGCATCGATTACCTCACCCCGAAAAAATGCTGAAATCTCTTCCGCTTAATTCCGTTTATGTAACCGAGGTTGGAATTCCTTCGATTTCGGAAACTGAGCAGCACTCGACTGATTACGCTTTAAACTTACCTCACGCTCGTTGATCCGTTTCTCTAGGGTAACATTGTAATCTTGCTGGATGCGACGTTGCAGCTCCTGCATGTACTTCCGATCCGTAAGGCGTACCACATTGGTCCCCATCAGTTTCTCCAGCTGGGCGGTCACACGTGGGAGGTTCACACTGCGGTTAGAATATGAAAACGAGATAAGAGAGTAACGCCACAGGTAAGCACAATCATCAATCACGGGTGGTGTAAGAAAGGGAACTATCACCTATCACGAGTGGGCGGTGCGATTGCTATTAGCGAAAAGTGCAATCGAGGTGCATTCCGTAAAAAACAAACTACCACCGAATGGCGCAAGCAATCCACTGAGCATAGGTCCAAAGTTCGATTGGTTCGGCATCATTCGGTTGGGGTGGGACGGGGGAGCAAACTGGCAGAAATAGTACAACATTTAATCGATAGGATTTTCGGCACGTGTTTCTATAACCAAGTTCAGCAAGAGCAACGCGCAATTCTTATGTATTTGGGATCGTATGACAATGAAACAGTTTCGATTTGTTTTGCTTCAATGTATGATATGATATATGTGGGACTGGCGTGCATCGCGTGGCGGATGAATTGTGCTTCATATGGTTGGGAACCGTGGACGTGGCTAGGGAGGAGTAGAACCATTCTGCTGCTATTGCAGACTTGCATGAAATTGTTCTGAGGAGCTCTTAGTGCTATCAGAGCTGTATATGTGGTAATAATGCTTGATATGGTTTCATTTCAAGTGTCTCTGACTTCTGAACAACCAAGTTATGAACTAAGTCTTAAATAAGTCTCGAGTGGAAATGTACTGATGGAAACTGCACATTTTCGATATATTTTTCCTGTGTACGGGACGTGAACCACTGCGACCAGTGCGACTTTCTGAAGTATGTCCTGTATAATTTGTTAGTGCATGGTGAGTTAATTCATTACTATTGGGAAGGGTGGAGTATTAGAATTAGTTATTGTTGCCATTGTTTGTTTTATTGACAATGATTCGATTTTTTACGATATTTAAATCGTTGAGGAGTCAGAGCACTGGCCATGAAAATGGAGTCTTTAAAGGCTGCAACATCATAAATTATTACCAAGATTTGTACACTGCACCTCTACTGGTACAAGCACCTCCATTGACGACTACATAAAAATGCGTAAGAGCATCAAAGACCACGATTTCGAGTACTACACGCATCCGGTCGGCCCTACCGGGTGGCTCTACGATGTCTTCCACTGGTGACTGTTGGCACCCGACATCCTCATCAATCGTATGAAAGAGGAACATGACCTGCATGTCAAAGCTGTGCATATCATCCGACGGAAGGGAGAATACGCAACCTTGGATGAGGCAGTTTACTTGGTACACTTCACCAAAGGGATACACGAATCTGACCAAACTGTGTGAGGTCAGGCAGATTGGACAGATCTTGATACATTGAGATGCGTAC